>PVKB01001469.1:317408-412925 GCA_004027205.1 Ctenodactylus gundi
AAAAAAAAAAAAAAAAAAAAAAAAAAAAACACCTCTCCCCCTTTAAGTTGTAGGTGCCAGACATTGTGTGACAAGAAAGTGACTAAGGTGACCTCCTTGCTCCTACTTTCATCACCACCACCTTCCAAATGCAAAGGCCTATTGTCCAGGAGGATACACTGTGCCTTGGGCCCTGTGATACAGACTTGAAAAAGATTGCACGTGACCTTGGCACTTCTTCATTAACAGAGGTCTGCCCAGTACCCTGTACAAACATCCTTCATCCTATCTCTTCACTGTCCGAGGGAAGGAGACCTGGAGTTCTTGGTGCTATCCTCCAACTCAGAAGCTCTCCTTCACTACCATTTCATCAGTGCAAACCAGACTGAAGAATGGAAAAGTAATAAAATATTTTGAGAGTTCTGGCTGCTGGAAACTTTTAGGTCCAAAGACACAGTTGATGTTCACATCAAGCCTGTAAGATTGATGCTTTTGTGTTTTCTCATAGTAATGGTGGTAAGGAGACATTGCTGAGCCCAGGGTAATTGGCTAAAGGTCAGAAAGCTAGGAATGAAGAGAACACTTGCTTTTAACCCTGCTCCAGTTATTTAGTGATGGGCACGGTTGCAGACAATAGCTAAGCTCCATTTCTAAAGGAATAAAGGAACTGAGGCAAGAAGAACAAGATAAATAGGTTTTTTTAAATCACTAAATTATAACTCACTTAACTCAGTGCCTGGCACATGGTACATTTTCAGTAAATGTTAGGAAGTATTATTGCCCCAATGAAAACTCTTTTGGGACTTTCTTTCAGGGTGAGTATTAATGATCCATTATTTCTCGCTTGTGAGATGTGAAGTTATTGACTTACTGCCACTGGGGTTGGCATGTTGAGCCCTGACTCTGTTTATTAATGTGATGAGGTTACTTATGGGGGGAGGAGAACTCCTGCTATGTGGTGGCAATAATTATCTGTGTTGCTCTGTGACTGCAGGAACCTATTGCTAACAAATGCTAGTTTCTTTCTTTTTCTTTTCTTAAAAAAAAATCTCCTATTACATAATTTAACAATCATTTTGTTCTATAGTGAGATGAAAAGAATTTAGCAGCCTTCAGCTGGAACTGAATGGAAAAACAAATTACAGAAATCACTGACATTAGTGCCTGGCTGGAGTGGGATTGTTTCCTACTGAATATATAAAAGTTTTTTTTTTTTTTGTCCAGTCTAATTTTGAAAGACTGTAGTCTCTGGGCTTCCACTGTTTTCCCTGGGAACTGTAATTACATGGCTTAATAGAGCTCAGTGGTGGGACATTTTCTCCAGCTGCCACAGGAGCAGAGGACGCATTCATAGGGGGTCTGGTTGCTGTGTTTTTCAAAATGGGATTTGGAGAAAGGGCACAAACATGTTTTGCTAACTTAAAAATATTCTTTTTGTTCTATGCAAGTACGTTTCTTTGATCCATTGTGCTTGCGTTGAGCCGTGGTTTGCTACATAATGGAATTTTCTTCAACCTACATTGTGGGAAATTCCCCAAATATAAAAAAAAGTGGGCAAAGCAATATAGTAAATACTCATGTGCCCAAAACTAGCTCCAGCAGCCTTTGACCAATGGCCAGCTCTACTTCATCCACGTGCTCAGCTACTTCCCCCTTCTGGTATTATTTTGAAAAAAAAATCTCATAATGGTTTTTAAAATTCTAATAAAATACGCATAATACCAGATTTACCTAAATTTTGGCAACTTTAAAATGTGTAATCCAGGGGCATCGTATATACTGCACAGCTTACCAGCACAGTCTAGTTCTACAGTTTTCCATCACCTGGGAAAGAAACTGTATCCATCAGCAGTCACTCCTGCTCCCCTTGACCCCCACCATGGCAAGCACTAATCTGCTTCCTGTTTCTGTGTGTTTGCTTCATAAAAAATGGAATCATTCAGTATATGGCCCTTTGTGTCTGTCTTCTTTCTCTTAGCAAATTGTTCTTTTGATTCACCAGTTGTATTGTACTTGACTGCTTTGCCTAGCCGCATACCGTTTCGTTGTGTGGGTTTGTGCGTCTGGTCATCGCTGAGGGATACTTTGGCTAATTCTGTCTTTTGTGTAGTATGACTAGCACTGCTTTCATCGCTCATACACAGGCTTCTGTTTGAATTTCTCTTCTCAGTTATCAATCTGGAATTGAAATTACCGTATTTAACTTTATTAAAGGATTCACAAACCAATTACGACTAGGACTGCACCATTTTGTTTCTTTAGTAATGTACAAGAGTTTCAGTTTTATTTTTTGAAAGTAAAGTCGTCATTGTTGTTGTAAAGTGCCATCTCATTGTGGTTTAAATTTGCATTTTTCTAATGACTAATGTGGTTGAACATGTGATTGTTAGCCATTTCTGTATCTTCTCTGAAGAAGTGTTTATTCATGGTTATCACCTACATTTTTACCTTTAATTTTTTTTAAGCATAGGGTCTTGCTCAGTGTTCCAGAATGGTCCTTGAGTCACTGTGTAAACCATGTTTCCCTTGAACTCATAGCAGTCCTCTTACCTTATCCTCTCAGGTGCTAATATTCCCGGTGTGTGCCACCTATATAGTGCAGGGGAATCGAACCTAGGGTCTCACGCTTCCTAAGCAGGGGCTATAATCACTGAGCTGTGCCCCAACCCCATTGCCTATCTTTGAACTAGATTGCTTATCTCTTTATTGTTGAGCTGTAAAAGTTCTTCATGTGTTCTGAATAGTAGACATCTATCAAATATGATTTGTGATTTTTAAATATTCTGTGAATTGTTTTTTCTCTTCCTTGATAGGGCCCTTTAAAGCACACAAATTATAATTTTGGTGAAACCTGGTCTCTTTTAATTTTGTGACTAATAATTTTCTTGCCATATCCAAGGAAACACTGCTAATATCAAGGGCATGGAGATTTACCCATAGGTTTTATTGAAGAATTTATAATTTTAATTCTTATATTTAGATCTTTGATCCGCTTTGAGCTGATTCTTTGTTTATGGTATGAGGCAAAAGCATGACGTCATTGTTCTGCTTGTGAACATCCAGTTGCCCCAGTATCATCTGTAGAAGCAACTATCACACAGTTTTACTCATGATATTTCAACATATTTCTTTAAAAGATAAGAACTTTTTTATTTATCCACAAAACCAATGTCACATTTTTTAAAATACCCTATTTCCTTAACATTAAATATGATGATTATGTGTTCAAAGCTGTAATAGTCTCCAAAATTTTAAGATTTTTAAGGTCAGTTTCAAATAAAGTTCATTTACTGTAATTTGTTGATATATTTTTAAAATGTTTTTGACCTTTTTCTGGTACAATTTCATGTACAATTGAGGTTTGGTCCTTCCCTATGCTTATTTCTTCAAGAATTCTATATATTTTACCTTTCAGAAGATTCAGTGTTTTGATTAACATCTGTCTTTGATTCATTTTTAATTTGATTTTAGCATCGAGTTAGAGATATGTGTTTATATTCATTCTTCTGCAAATGGATAACCAATTTCTCCCACACCATTTAATAGAGAAGATGTGATTTCTGCAGCATAGGTTTTTCACCCTTTTGTCAAAGATCAGATGGCTGGCAATGTTTCTGCATCTTCAATTCTGTTCTCTCGATCAGTGTATCTATTTTCGTGCCAGTACTATGAAAAATAATTTACCAGCTCTTCCTCAGACAAGAGACTAATATCTAGAATTTATGAAATGCCCCCCCCAAAAAAAAAACCTAAAAAACAAACACAGTTAAAACATGGGCAACTGAAATGAATAGGGATGTCTCAAAAAATTACATATGGCCAATAAGTAAGTGAAAACTTGCTCAGTATCTTGAGTCATTAAAAAAAAAATGGGAATCTTACTCCAGAAAAAAATAACTATCATCAAGAACTCAGAAACCAAGAAACACTAGTGATGTTGTAGGAAAAAGGAAGACATCTACATTGTTGGTGAAAATGTAGATATGATCACTGTGTAAATTATTACAGAGATTTCTTAAAAGATTAAAATTAGAAATTGCATTTGACCTGGCTATACTGTTTTGGGATATCTTCTTGAATGAGTTAAAGATATCATATTATGGTAATACATGGCTACTCACATCTATAACACGACTTATAATAGCTAAATTTGAGAAGTAGGCTGTATACCCATCAACAGATGAATACATCAAGAAAGTGAAGTATTTATTCACAATGGAGTATGATTCACCCATGAAAAGGATAAATTTGAGCCATTTGTAGGAAAATGGATGCATCTTCAGACAATAATGCTAAGTCAAGAGTTTATCCTTATACAAAATTTTCCACAGAAATTCACGTATTACATGGTGTCTTTTATATGAGAAATGCAAAATATAAACAGAGAGTAAAATAAAAGAGAGATAATAAGGAAAAAGGAGATAGGTGATACGGAGATGGGAGGATGTAGGGGAGGGAAAGAGGTTGAGTAGGGGAAGGGGAAATGTGATTCGGATAAAACATGTATAAATACCAGTTTCCCAAGATGATTGTAAATATTGTATCACAGACATACACTAACCAAAAATAATGCTAAGAGATTCTTAAAGTAAATAAGATCGATGGACTGAGGCTGAACAAAGTGGTGGGCCACGTGCCTAGCTTGAGGCCAGCACCATGAAAATCAATCAATAAGTCTAAGCTCACACTTTAAAAATAAATAAATCTATAG
Source organism: Ctenodactylus gundi (assembly GCA_004027205.1). Classification (NCBI taxonomy): domain Eukaryota; kingdom Metazoa; phylum Chordata; class Mammalia; order Rodentia; family Ctenodactylidae; genus Ctenodactylus; species Ctenodactylus gundi. Next base: position 322,099 of record PVKB01001469.1, read on the forward strand.
ATTTCTCTTCCATCTCTTTTCTTCTCCCTTGCAATTTAGTTAAAATTATTTGTCTAGACATATTTCCAAGTCCAGATTTTGCAGTTACATCCCTACCCCATGCAAAGTGACTCCCAGTCCTATGATTTTACTCAAAGTCAGTGAGTATTTGGACCTAAAGGTTCAGGTAAATTCAGATTTTTGACAAAACTCTCTATTAATTATGTGTAGGCTTTCACACAGAGGAAATCACATTTATGTTTACTTTTTTGAATTAGCAGCTGTTGAAGGTTACCACTTAAGATTGCTGATTATTGAGAAGTACAAAACAGTGACATTCTAATTGTAGTATGTCTTGCTCATTTGTTAAATGGATCACCTACTTCTATGAGAAGAAAGTTTCCTTAATTTATTACTTAATTATCAGTGGTAAAATTTGTATAAGAAAGAAGGATAAACTCTTGACTCTTTCCCTATCTTTACAGGTTCTCAAAAAAGTAATGAATTTTCTTCAAGTAGTTTTATTTAATTAAGCGTATTACAAATGTTCTAGGTATTGCCATTATTATTCTTATCAGTGCTTAAGTTAGCCTATCTTTGGCCACTGGGATTCTTTTGAAGTTGACCTCTGAGTATTTTTTGACACAATTTAGGGGTCTTGGGCAGCTTCCTGGCTGTTACAGGGATGTTTTCTAACTTTATCTTGTTGGAATGTAGTCCGCTGTGACCATAATCATATTTTCAAACTCCATAGATGCCTCAGAAGCTCCACTGGATCTTTGGAATAGATGAGAGAGTCTCCTAAGAAACCTGGCTTTTGTGGGATCCTGAGAAATGAAGGCAAACAGGCGTTAGAAACATACTCATGGAATTTATTTTATGTGCTCTTCTAGTGAGTTTCTGTCAAACATACAGTGAAACGGGAAGTGCAATTTCCATGTGAAGATTTTGTACCCTGCTGGGTGTCTTTTTAGAGCCTACTGACATAGTGCTAACGTAAAAGCAGTATGTTTGGGCAAAGCCAGAATCATCGGTATGGTTTTATCATGCCTCTGTTTCAGTTCCCTCAAGTTGGTGATTGATTGCTATTTTCTCTGGATTTGTTTTATATAATTTTAAAAAGCGATGGAAGTTTCTAATAAGGTGACTTTTGTTGAGGACCATTTTGAAGAAGGGCGAAGGACAGAAATGGATGTGGGACACATAGGTGGCTTTGCCTCTTCTGACATCTTGGCAATGTTTATTTTCTGTGTATTTTATAAAGATGCTGAGTACTGTAATGAGTTTATATTTATAGAGTACTTGGAGCTTTTTGGATGGAAGGTGCTAAATAAGATTTTATTGTTTATTGAATTTATTTGATGTGTCCAACCTCCTGGGAGCATTTGCTGAACTTAATTAAAAACAGATCATCCCCACTCTGACAGCTTACAGGGCCACTTACTAACCAATAACATAAACAGCATGCACTTGTGTTGTCCTAACTTGGAGATGTCGAGGAACCACGATTCTTCTGCCAGCTGAATGTTTTACTTTAGGGAAAAGATGGGTTCAGCTGCTGGGATATTCTTCAGCTCTGGCTAAGCCACCTACCTGCTTCCATTTTTAAAAAGTACTTTGAATATGGGTATTTTCCTCAATTTCCAACTGCAGCTTAGAGATTGAAAATTTTAGAAATGATCTTTTCTTTCTATCATTTGACATGAAGTTAAGAAAAATGCTTGTATCTTATATGCGGCTTTCTGACCACCTTTTCTTTGTAGGAATGGCATTCAAAAATAATCAGCCACTGTGACTTTTGCTTTCCTAACCCCGCCTCAGGGATGTTGTGAAGTGTCATTATAGTAATAGTCTGTTCTCTTTCTTGGCCAGTTGGTGATGGAGTTTTGTGGCGCTGGCTCTGTCACTGACCTGATCAAGAACACAAAAGGCAACACATTGAAGGAGGAGTGGATCGCATATATCTGCAGAGAGATCTTAAGGGTAGGTGACAGGGGGGACTTGCTGCCTACCAGCACCTGAAAATACCAGGGGATGTCGTGGTGCTTCATCTTAACCTTTGAGGTCAATTCAGGAGCCTAACAGATCTCTTTAAAGTTTGATTCAAATGGCAATAGTTGTGGTGTGCTGGTTTGGCACACATCACTCTCCTGGTAGAAGTGAGAGCCATTCTGAAGAGTTGTGTGCACTGGAGGGTTGTTGTTGGTTGATTTCCTTTAGCAAAGGATTTTCAAAGGTGTTTCCAATTAGAATTCTGATTCTGGACAATAAAGATAGTCTATCACATAGGGAATGGCTTATTTTAAGAAATACTTTGATTCGTCATTTAGAGTATATGTTTGTATTATAATTAAGGCTGTAATTTCTTCCTACAACTTGAAGCATCGAAGTGCTATATGACTTCAGCCATAAAAGACAGTTTGAGTTTATATTTTAAAAATTTTTGAGATTTAATAAATGAGAGTAACTGGATGAGATGGCCTGTTTGCTCGGTTTTGCCCACAGATTCCACAATCAAGCAGTTAAGACAACAATATCGTATTTACTGTATTCATTTCAGGGAGAAGAAGGAATTGGGTGCATTTTAGTACATTTGGACTAACTTAATTTTCTCTAGCTGCTAATATGGAAGTTACTATGTGTTTACCAAGAACACTCACTAGATGTACCTGATAATCATCATTTACTCATAAATTCGGCCTTACTAATTTAAGGAAAAAAAAAAAAAAACAAAAGTTCTTTTCAGTATGTGTCCAAGATATTCCTTTAGGAGATAGAGTATGTGCTATGGATGGGTAGATGAATCAACATTAAGAAAGAAGGGAAAAAGAGAAAGAAGGAAAAAATATGGGAAGATGATATCTAGTTATTAAATATACACCAGATTAAGCAAAAGACAAATAGGGCATGAAATTTTAATGTGATTTTAATGTCAGTGCAGTTGACAATAACTCAAGTCAAATATTTAGAAATAAATTTGTGAAAATGGGTGAATGACTTCTAAAACTTACAAAATATTCACTAAGACACATTAAAGACCTTAATAGCAGAAGAGCCACTTGTGGGCCACAATGCTCAAATTGTGAATGTGTCATTTCTCTCAGTTTTATCCATGGTTTCTTGGAACCATCAAAGGTGGATAATTTAAGATTTCAGTTTTCAGAATTCATTACATTCATTCATTAAGTTGCGAAATTCAACAATGGCCAGGGAGCAGAGGGAATACGCATGTCATACAGGTACTGATATGTGACAAAACACATACTGCTGTGAATGGGCCCTGGGAAAGGAGGCTCTTCGCAGGGTTCAAACTGTGCTTGACAATTCTGCCATCCGGGGGAAGACACGAAGTCGGCACCTGCTTTACACCATATTAAAAAATTCATTTGTGTAAGTATAAAAGTGAAAGATAAAAAATAAGATTCTTATAAGAAAACATAAAATAATACATCTCTACATTGGATAGGCAAAAAAAGATGTCATAAATGTGAGGACTTAATGTTAATGTGTCTGTTATAAATGAGCTGTCCTCACTTCTCACAGTGCTCTGTTCAACTGGTGACATGGGAACCAAGCTACAGGGGACAGATTGGTAGTACCTGGTAGGAGTTCTAGTATACAACTGTTTCCTTTGACGCAGTGCCATCTATTGCCAAGGACTGCTTGTGTATCTCTGTTTGTATTGACCATTGGCCTTTAGCATAATATTCTAGCACATGAAAAACATGAGTATAATTCTCAGTGTATCTCTGAGGGAGTTTAATTTTAAGGGGTTATTAGCATTCATAAATGTTTATTTGCATCGTGGCTTCTGTTGCTGCTAACTCTGCCACCTTCCTGTCACTCCAGGGGCTGAGTCACCTGCACCAGCATAAAGTGATTCATCGAGATATTAAAGGGCAGAATGTCCTGCTGACCGAAAATGCGGAAGTTAAACTAGGTAAGAAATTTCAGGAGCCTAGAAATGGCTGGAATCGACAGTGTTATTCAACCCCTTTGTTTTTTTGTTTTTTTTCAAATTTCTTTTGTTACCAAATTTGGAGGGCATAAAAATGGGAAAGAAAAATTTTTGTCTAGGTAAACATTTTTAAAGCATTTGGAAAAAATGAATTATTTTGTGAATAAGGCCACATGTTTAACATGTAAAAATTATTGGAGACTTTTTCAGTAAAATATTAGAACTACCAGGCCTTGGAAGAATTTCATACAACTCTCTATTTATATCTTGTAGCTGCTGTGATAGAATACTAGTTACCTGACCTGGGTTGTTTTTTATCCGCAGTTAGACTAACTTAGGATAATCAGTTCCTCCTATCTTCCCATATTAAGTTATTCTCATTAAGTTATAGTTACGTTGATTTTATTATTGCCTAGGGTACCTGTACAAAATAGATGGCCCGTAGTCCACTGTCGGTGCACACTGACTATTGCAGTACTGTCCGCCAGTTTTCAGCAGGGAACCCTTGTTTGGCATACCCATCAGAGCCCTGCCCTCAAGCCTGGGGGTGCCCGGAAGGTGGGGTCCCCCACTTGCATTGTCCTGCTTCAGCAAGAGCTTGTGTTAACAAATATACCACAGCATGCGCCTGGCTGCCTAGAAAAAGATCTCTGGCCATACAGTTGTTTCTTTTCAGTGATATTTAAACAGGGGCTAGGGGAATAGCTCAGCTGTTAAATGCCTGCCTTGCAAGCTCAAGGCCCTGGGTTCGATTCCCTAGCACATTAAGCTGGGCATGATGGTGCACACCTGTTATCCCAGCACTCTGGAGGCTGAGGCAGGAGGATTGCTGTGACGTTGAAGCCAGCCTGGGCTACATAGTGAGCTCAGGAGCAGCCTGGACTACACAGTAAGATCTTGTCTCAAAACAACAACAACAACAACAAAAAGATACTTAAACATATGCTTCTTCTTTTTTGTTAAGATATACAATGTTCCCTTTTGGTTAGCACTTGGTGCTTAACTTCAGCTCGTGAATGTTGTCTTTTAAAAACAAAAGCATGCAGTATGTAGGCTAAGCAGTTACATATGTACACATGAATGATCCTATCCTATCCATATTTAACAGTTACTCTTGAGAATATGTTATATGCCATGTCCCCTTCAAAACACATAGACTATCTCAATTAAACATTAGAGCAACTTTATATAGGCATCATCATCTCCATTTTACAGGTTAGGAAATCTGAGCCCAAAGAGCTTTTCTGCTAGCCCACATCACATTACTAGCAAGTGGGAGAAATGGGGGTGTAAAGTTTGACACTGACTCTGACATCTTAGCTCTTAATCACTTTTTTGGGACTATCCTCATGGCAACCAAGTGTGCCTCTTACTGAACACATTTTGTTGGTCCCATGAAGTCTTGGTGTAACTAAACATAGCACTTGATGCCTTTCTCGTTGGTGTACTTCATCTATTTATACATGCAAACTAAAAAACGCATATTCACGGTATTGAATAGGTAAATGCAAGTGCCCGTAGCCGTCAGCTGATAAAAAGCATGTACATTCAGGAGAAGATTATTCAATATTAAAAGGAAGGAAATTCTATATATGCTACATGCAACATGAATGGGCCTAGGGGACAGTATGCTTAATACAGTGAGCCTAACAGACAAGTACTGTGTGATTCCACTTTTGTGAGTCAGATTTATAGATAAAGACAGTAGGGATATAACTGTCAGGAGTTTGGGGGAAGGGGTAGAGAGGATTATTGCTCAATGGGTGTTGGGTCTCAGCTGGGGAAGATGAAAAGGTTCTGAACATGGTTGATACCTTAAAAATATATATTGAAAATGGTTAAATGATAAATTTTAGATTTTGCATGTTTTACATTAAAAGTACACTTTCATATTGTCATCAGATAAAACTTTCAGTCGTGGACTTTGATTGTCTTTCCTTTGCTAGTGGACTTCGGTGTCAGTGCCCAGCTTGACCGAACAGTGGGCAGGAGGAACACGTTCATTGGGACTCCCTACTGGATGGCACCGGAAGTCATCGCCTGTGACGAAAACCCAGACGCCACGTATGACTTCAAGGTCTGTTTTCTTCATTGTGTTTTAGAAGCATACCCAGTACCCGCATCCTGACTCTTGCAGTGGAAGAATTCTCATGTGCTTGTGGATCTGTGATGATATGTGGTAAAGGGAAAAACTAAAACACATATTTTGAATTTAAAATTGTTAGACATGGGAATCCTTAATGAATTCACTCATATCTGATTGCCTATTTAAAAACAATATAAAATAGTTTAAATTATTGTCTGTATTTTAAAAAAATTATTCTTGTTCTATTCTTGAAATCTGGCCAGCTTTCCATTTTGGTTATAGTTTAAGTTGTTGGCACAAAATGTAGTCTTTTTTTCTTTGATCATTTACTTCATCATTTTAGTTTATTTAACTGATACATAAAACATAAAAATTATACATGTAAATGAGGCTTCATGCCATATTTTGATAAATATATACAGTATAATATTTAAATCAGATTAAACCCATGTATCTTCTCAAATATTAACAATTTTTCCCCACCACTGGGGTTTAAACCCTTAATTCTCATATTGAGCTATATCCCCAGCCCAATCTTTCCTTTCTCTTTTTTTTAAAGTTTGAGTCAGGGTTTTACTAAATCACAAAGTTTCTGAGCCTGGACAGAAACTTGTGATCTGCCTGTCTCAGCCTTCCAGAGTGCTGGGATAGATAAAAAATCTTCTAAATTCCTTTTTCTAGTTCTTTGAGATATGCCAAATGTGATTACTATCTATAATCACCCTACTATGCAATTACACACAAGAATTTCTTGTTTCTGTTTACACCTGAGTATACATTGATCAGCATTGCCTCATGCCTCCTTTTCCCAAAACATATGTTCTGATGAAGTCATTTGTTAAAGGAAACCAGTAGACGAATTTTTTGTCTTGAGTCTTCTTTTCTGATTAAGGTAGAGTTATTTGGGGCTTCTTTTCTGTGAATTATAATCAGAGGGGGTCTTTGTCATATTCCTGCAGTATAGCAGGGTATTTCATTAAAAATCTGATTTTCAACTAATTACTTTTAATGTAAACCAGAAATTTGTTTGTAAGTTCAAAGGAGTATTTGAATAGACCTCTCCAAGGAACCCTCCTCTTTTCTGTTCCCCTAGTCAATTCACACATGATTTTGGGGTCACTGCCCATTCATTGCTGCAGTGTTAAATGGCATGAATCCTGGCTAAAATCCTGGGACCGCAGGAACTGTGGGGTTTTAGACTGGGCCCAAGGTAGAGAGACACCCTGTGGGCAGAACTTGATACTACCTGGGCTAGTTTTGGAGTTGACATGGACTTTACCCACAAGTAGCTGGAATGATCTCTCTAAATAACCTCATGTGCAAGGGGAGAGGACTGGGGCCTGAGTGTTCGCAAATGCACAGCAGCTAGTGATCCCCGCAGAGTGGGGTCTGAGACTTCTGACTCTTGTCAGAGCTCTTTCCAATAGATGGTCTGGGTGTTCTATAATACACTTCTATGTAAATCTCCAATTCTCAAGAGTATATTTGAAGAATTCCTTCTTGTAAAGAACATTTAGTTTTACATGTTTAGGGTTGTGCTTAAAATTAGTCAAGAAATGCAAATATTGCAGTGTCCTTGGGACTCATTGTCTCAGGACATTGACCAAAGTTACTTGCCTCTTTGGGGAAATGCAAGCTTGAAGGTCTGAAAATGTAATGTCTCCTATAAAGTTCCTCCTTCCTTCATAGTCAGTTTCCATAATAACCTGACAATAATTTGCTGCCATGTTAAAAATCTTCCAAAATAAATGTCATTTATTTAAACTGCTAATGATACACACATTTAAATAATTGCATTTGCAATCCCTTCAGAGGAGTGACTACAAAATACACGTTCCAGGTCGAATACTGTATCATAATTGGCCATGAGCAGTTCTTCAATCTGTAATTATCTTTAATGTGTGCTAACTATACTCTATCTAAGTCACTGGTATTTTGAATTCTTTTAAATGTATCATAAGAGAACAAAATGATTTGGACTCTTAAGCCAGCTTAGCCTTTTCAATGTTGTGACTGCTACCTCACACATGGGACTTTTGATCTGTAGTATAGAGTAGTTCCTATGACTGACTTGTTTTCAGGAGAATAGCTAGACAAGGCCTTCCTTCTAGCCGTGGAAAAGCATGGAATTAAACTGATATTTTGGTCTACTTTCCTCGGATTATGGGGAAGGAATATCATTAGGAATTAGTGGAGCCTGTGTGAGACCATCACTCCAGGTGTGGACAGAACTGGGTGTGTGAGGAGCCACAGGGTACAGTGTGATTTCAGAAATGCTAGAAGACTTACATAACTGTAAGAGTACCCCAGGATAGGGGGAAAGAAAAGAAGAAGATCCATTTCTGTGTCTTCTTTGAAACAATAAAGAATCTTTAAGGAGAGATTAGGTTTTGTAGTATCAGCCATTTAAAGCTTAGTATGATTTAGTTTATCAAGTGTGTCATGAATATAGTAACAAAACTGTGGTTTTCACTGGTACCCAGCAATGAATGAGAGAAGGAGCACAAGCAGAGGATGAATGAGGAGGACTCTGCAGGAGGAAAGAATTGAGAATTCTTTAAAGACTTATTTCAAGTTTCACAGTGGGCCCAAGAAGTTGTTAATGTTTAGATAATCTTTCTGCTTCTTTGTTGATACTATATATTATCCTTTTGTTCTGTTCAGTGTTCTCAGGAATGTGTTCTGTTACCAGGGGACAACTTGATAACAGGTTGATTTTCACAGTTTTTCATTCATGCACTCTGTGTCCTTGTTGAATGTCCACCATATATAAGGAATTATCCAGCTATCCATTATGAGCAATTTCCACCTGGAGCTCATTTGAGACCTCAGAAAACTCCAGGATTCATGTGATGGGTGGCCCAGTCGGCCTGTGGGGTTTCCCAGCCTTGGCAGCTGACATCAGGACTTTGAGTTCTGGTATGCCTCTAGCGTACTTTCAGCAGGATGGCATGTTTGAAGTAAAAGATGACATGAAAACCACTAGATTTTGCTAAATGGCCTATTACAAAATCTTGCTATAAAGTAAAGACAAAACACAAAAGTGAACATTTGAGTTTATTTGACTTTTCGGTGTTGCTGATTGTTTATCATCTGATCTGAGGTATCTTTTAAAACCATATAAATTAACAAAAAAAAAGTAATTCAGAGTGATAAAGGCCCTTGTAGAAAAGTAGTCTGAACTGAAGAACTCCTGATTTTTAGTGCAGTCTGGTTTTGTGTGATAGCTACTGGGCGCAGTAAGTACCTCACTGAAAATAGACCTCTTCCTAAGGAGGAGCGCCAGAATCTCATTTGCCTGTGTGTTGGCTTTCCCCTGGAGGCCCTTCCTTTCTTGTTTTCAGAAATTCTGTCAAAACACTTCAAGTGAAAGGAAAGGTTTCATTTCCCTGATAAGTATGTGGGGCAATAATGAAAGCTTTCCTGCTTAATAATAAGCATTCAAAAAGATTTGAAATTAGTAAAACTCTTCAAAATTCCTAGACTGACTAATGTTATTTTTAAAACTTACTTTAAATCTTATTTCACTTGGATGGAATCTGCCAAGTATTTTCTAGTCCTGTATACTTACTGCTTTAACAGTACGCCCACTAGAAGAATTCCTCCGTGGCCAGACGCCCATGGAGGGGAAACTGCTTCAGTGATAACTGGAGTGTCTGCTCAGTAGAATATCATGCAGCCATCTAGATGATAAGGCAGCATATATGTTAGATTTAAACATATTCAGAATATTAGCCCATGTGTTAGGTACAGAAAACAACTTACAGTATAGTGTTTATAATATCTTACTTCTGCCCCACCCCAGCTCACATACATGGGAAATCCAGAAAAAACCTGGACATCTCTATGATTGGTTTACCTCTGAATAGGGTGGTAGAAATGCACTTAAAACTTTTATATATTTATATATTTTTGATTCTGTTTTATTAAACTAGTAAAGTAAAAGTACAGTGAAACAGCTTGTCCTCTTGCCTCAGACTGGCCAGGTTCCAGTCTTCAGGACCAGTTTGCACAAATGCTGTATGTTACTTGCCTACGTTCTTGTTCATGAGACTTCTTCCTCAGGTGCTACGATGCTGTGTATACCTGGCAGACACAGGTGGCTCCTCTGGAGTTTGGATGAGTATCATGTTCTGGCTGGGAAAAAATAAAAAGAAGTTCACGGATTGGGGGGATAGCCCAGTAGAAGACTACTTGCCTTGCATGTGTGAGGATATAAGGACCTGGGCTCAATCCCCAATACCACTGAGAGAGAGAGAGAGAGAGAGAGAGAGAGAGAGAGAGAGAGAGAGAGACAGACAGACAGACAGACAGACAGACATGAGTCTTCTCTGGGGGACTGAGGCAGAACAGTTGTTGCAAGTTTAAGCCTAGCCTGGGCAACTTAGTGACTTAGCAAAATCCTGTCTCAAAACTAAACACTGTGGTGACATAGTTTCATTTGAAGACTCTGGGATAGATCCAGTACCACCAAGCAAGAACCAAACACAAATAAACAAAAAGAAATGGCTCAATATATTCTCCCATATCACAGGTCCTGCCTTTATTCAGAAGGATGGAAATAGTGCCTCTGAGTAGGAGCCCAGCTGGAGATAAAACGAACAGCCACCTAGTGGGAGAGTCACCAGGTTGCAGCTACCCCCTCCATGCATAATGGTGCATTTACCAAGTCCTGGCCTCTGTCTGCTGAGACCCAAACATAGGTTCTTCCCTATTTGGTCAGAAAAAAAGACGGTATAGTCACCGTGTCCATATCACCAACAGGAAGCTGATATTTCTATTAAAATATTTCTGTTGCGCCTGTGTTCTCACTCCCCTGCACTGGATCACCTGGTGAGCCTGCTGGCCTCCTCTCCTGCCAGTATGCCAACCCGAAATAGAATGTCCTCTAATGGTTTCCCTTTGGCCGTATAGCAAGTCTATCTTCAGTTTGTTTAGGTGTGAAATGGAATGATTAAGAAGTGTCTCCGGGTGGGCATCCTCGGTGCCCTGGAACTCATCGCTTTAGTTCTGTTTATATGGTATAGGACATACATATGAGTTACCATGAATGAGCAGGTCTCTTGGAGTTAGACAAGGCCAGTGTAAGATGCAGACTTTGCTTTCTGTTTGCTACATTACCTCAGGGAATCATTTTAACCTTTCTGAGCCAGTGTAAAGTAGAAATAATAAATTGTATATTACTAGATTGTAACACATGTATTAATATACATAAAGAGATCTATACAATGTTTGTCACTTGGTAAATACTCCAAATATGATAGCTTTATGTTTATGTGTCATATGAAAGCACTCCTACTTGAGGCCATTTTTAATCTAAAAAAATACAATTTCATACGGTTCAACTTTATATTCGTAGCACACACCTCTAGGTATCATTTTCTTCTGAACCAAAATCTGCTTCTCTGTATTTTTTACTGCTAGATTAAGATGCTGGCCTTAGGGGTCATGCACAATGTGTGCAAATTTTTTTTCTATTGCAACATTGCGATAAATAAGTAAACTAATCACAATTAAGTTATCCAGTGATTTTCTGTGAGACTTTGTAGAATCTTCTGGGCTGGTTGTGCCCACTGTGAAGCTAAAGGTGCTGTTCCTGCTGTAGGATAGTGGGGCTAGAACTCTGCCATCCCCCTTTCTGCCAGCCCTTCGGTTGCTGATCAGCCTGCATCGGTAGTGATCGAGGGGGCTGGTGGGCTGGCGGGCTGGTGAGAGGAGGAGCCATTGCCTGCTTGAGTTGTGCCTGCCTTGGACTTCTGAGGACTAGTGTTTGCTGCCAGTTTACCTGACTCTGGTTTGCATGGTGAACTGCCAATTAATGATACCCAGCCCTGTACCAGGGCCCACCTGTAGCCTTGTTCGTTACATATCCTCTTAGTGTACTGTACTGTGCCAGGTACTTTGTGTATTTTACTGAGTTCTCATACTAATCCTGAAAGATACATGCTCTCTCTATATTATAGCTGAGAAAAGGAGCTCCAAGCTGTTAAAAAAAAAAAAAAAAAGCTGTTAAAAAAGGTCACCCAGCTACTTGAGTCATTGCTGAGACTGATAGTCAAATCTGGGTCTGTCTAGCTGCAGTCTAAGCTTGTTCTGCCTCGTGGGCCGCCCCATGGCCACCCACACTGCCTCTGCTTCCTTGTGTGTCAGGTGTGACCATCTAGGAGCGTTGCTTTTCTCCACTGTGCTGGGCAGCCCGACCCCGGAAGGATGCTCTTCCACTCTGTACAAGCTGTTTTTGTGCCAGCTGTTCCCAGCCTGACGTTGTGGCTTGCATCTGCCGTCTCACAGCCACTAGAACTTGTCTGTGTTCTGTCTGCAGTGCACACAGGACTGGGCTATTAATCATATCGCCGGCCAGGCTGCACAGCACCTCCGGAACAATGAATTACCCAGCTCCTGCCAAAATGAATCACACCATGGCTACGGAGGGAGCTTACCTCTCCCCGGCCCTCTCCTATCTTGTCCCTCCCTCTTTTCCTGGTCCCCTGTGATCAGTCTTGCCAGCTGGAGCTGGAGCATTTTCTTCCCTACTCAGGTCCTGAAGTGTCTCTGAGACTCACTGAAGTATCTAAAGGTTTAAACGAGGCTGGTCAAAAACATTTATGGCTTCCTAGCATGGGCAGTTAAACATAGCTTACGAACAGCTTTAGTTATATATGGCCAGAGATATAAATGTTGCTTTTGGAAAACAACCCCAGGAAAAAGGGTGATATGAAACAAAGGATTAAAGAAGGAGCAGTAAGTACCTCGCTGGCTCACGTGATTTGACAGAGGGTGCACAGGTGGTAGAGATCCTGCGACCTCTGGTCTGAAGGGTAGTGTGTCTGGAGCCAAGGGGTGGGCTGTCCCAGGAGACAGTGCTTTGCTGATCTTGCCGTGTCCTATGGGATAAATCTAGGATGACCTAACAAGCCGTCCTCATTCCCCTACTGTCAAAATATGCTATATACGTATTATCACTTAGGGATGCTTCGGTCTGTACTTACATTTCTTAAACCACAGGAAGTTGAGATTCAAGCCTTCCAGGAGTGATACGTTGCTCGCAGAGGTCTGCAGAAGCCCGGTCTCCTTCATTTCTGCCCTCTCATCACTAACCTGTTGGCTTATTGCCTCATGATTGCAAGATGGATTCAGCTTCATATTTTTATTCAAAGCAGTGGGAAGCACAGAGTATTTGGCAAGACAGCGGCTATATTAGTTCCCTATTTCAGGAAAAGCAAGGACTCCCAGAAGTTGCTTGCTGCTATGTCATTGTCCAGAATGGTGCCCCATCCCTACCTTGCTGCAGGAGGCGCAGTGTGGACCCCAGAGCTGCCTGAACTGTGGAGCGGAGGCAGCAGTGGGCGGGCCCTGAAGGTGCCTATCTAGGTAGCCAGCAAGCATGTCTACCGCAAGCACAAGGAGCAGGATCGTAGAGACCAAATTGGGCAAGCCAGAGCTGCCGCACCTGGCCATTGAGAAGGAAGCAGATACGCCTCGGCCCGCTGTGTGCTAGCTTTCCCTTTGGGCAGGGCACCTGATTATATGCGTGTCTCAGTGCTTTCCACTGTGCGCTTGAGAAAGCGAAGCTCTGAGCAGCATTCTGCACGCAGCTAAATTAGGAACCTTGATTTGAATCCAGATCTTTCTGATTTGAATCCAGATCTGATTGGAAAGCCTAGCCTCTACCAACCTTGGTTGCTTCTAGGAAATTGAGGCCAGTTTTGTAATGAAAATCTGGCCTGTCTCCATGAATCATAGTACCTCCATTACCTTGCCACCACCTTCGGTCACCTGTAAATGAAGTCGGAATCTGCAACCATTATTTCATGGGCCCCTGATTTACAATGAAGTTGAATACTCAAGTGCTTAATTGTGATAATAGTTCAAAGAAAAATGGCCCATGTGACAGGAGACTCAGTTTTATTTAAAACCTGGTATTTAGTTGCTTTAAGATCTTGGCAGAGTCACTGTTGCTTGTCTGCAAAATGTAAGATTGTCCTAGAGCTATGGGAACACCCCCAGCCCTCAGGCTTGTAGGCTTCGCTCCTGTCTGTCAGGTTGACCTTCACTTGTTAATTCAAGGAGGCTTCTATTGACTTACTATGTGCCAGCCACTATTCTAAGGACTTGACATGTGTGAGTGTACAAAACAAAGATCCCTGCCTTCTAGGCCTTATGTGTAGGAGTGTGTGTGTGTGTGTGTGTGTGTGTGTGTGAGAGAGAGAGAGAGAGAGAGAAGGGATGCAAATAGTACATAGGAAGCATAGTAAACTAGTGAAGAACAAACGCATAGCGTGTTAGCAGGGACATGTGACAAAGGCCAGGAGATCTGCGGGGAGGCACCAGGAGTCCTCACTAAGAATACAGTATTTATACAAGGACCTCATGGAGGCGAGGCAATCCATGTGCACATCCCTGCAGAGGGGCTAACATGGCCGACCGGCAGCCCAGAGGCAGAAGTGCCCTTGAGACTCCTGAGCATCTTCCCCACCTCAGGCCTGGCCTGGGACCCTTCTCGTTTCAGCAGCATCACTGCCTTCCGAACACCTGGCTTGTCCAACCAACTCAGAGCTTTGCGCGCTGGACAGCCGCCTGCCTTTGTCCCTGCTCTGGCAGTTAGAGGCTCAGAGCGTAGCCTTCGCCTTTGTCCTTGTACCGCATTTTATGTTATAAAAATACTCGAATTCTAAGAACACTGGGAAAATGCTGATAAAACTCCCAAGGCCTGATGATGTCGGAGTGTTGTCACAGTAGCACAGTGACCTTTTGAGCTCATCTTCCATTGTCAGACGTCCTGCTATTCCCTACCTAATGCCTCCTAAACAGACTGACTCGGTGTTTTCATCGTGTCCTGAACAATTGTCCTTGTCTACCGACCATAAAGTCCCAGGTCCCAGAGAGCTGTGTTTTTCTCTTTACATCTGAGCCAACCTGTCACAGGTAGCCAAATCTTCCTCAGTAATCCTGGAAATGACACTTCACGAAGCAAAGCCACGAGCCTGCGGGAAACAAACCATTTGCTAGTCTAAAACGTGCTCATACTGGGGGTGTATGTCTTTTATAAAACCTTTGGATTCCTTATGAGATACAACCAATAGAAGAGGCAAGAGTTATTTTCTTGAGCTGTGTTGTAAACAGAGAAGCTACTTGGAATCCAGGAAGAGCGATACTGTGAAGGTACGCGGTCATCCTCTGTGGAACAAAGAATCTGCCTCTTCATCCCGGTGTGTGGCTAACATGTGGCCATGCACCTGCTGTAGGGTAGATTGGCTTCACGCAAGAAGCTGGATGCCCTAGAAAGGCCCCTTCGTGTTCTACTCAAGCTCCAAGTAGGCCTGGGTATCACTACTTGACAATGAGAAATTGAGTTCCAGAGAAGGACTCAGCGTGAATTGCATAGTTCTTTCCAGTTACATCTTTTTTCATGTGCCCTTGACATTGGTTTGATGGAAATAGGAAGGAAACTTAACTTTGATCTCTCTAATCAGAGTAAGGTTACAGGTGAGAGCTTTGAATAATGTACCAAATGCATGAGATATTTAAAATGCGAAGAGGATGCCAGAATCCAGGCCAGTGAGCCAAGTTTTCTATGAGGGTTCTTACTCGCTTTCCTTATCCCGAAAGCATCTTACTGAGGTTTTCCAACCTAGTTATCCCTATCTCTTATTTGATCCCTTTCATGCAAGATTCAGGGCCCACGGGGACATAGTCACAGAGTATGGAGGAACAGATTATTAGAGACAGACTTCCAAGGGATAGCAGTAACATTGGACTAGCAAATTGTGATCAGAGCCCAGAAGGCAGCCTAAACATGAGAAAGAGTATAAGGATATAATGCTATTTTATGGAATGATCTCCTTAAAAGAAAGAAGGTGTTTGTTCATCCACCTCAAATACATTGCCACCACCAGCTAATGTGTAACTCTGTTCTAAGTGCCTGAGATTCACCAGTGAGCACTGCCATCAGTGCCTCCTGTCTTGTCCTACTAGATTAAACCACTTAACAATGCCTTTTTAAAAGCTAAAACAATTGAATCCCAATAATACTGACTGTATGACCCAGCTAGTCCACTCACAGGTATTTGAGTATCACAGGTATGTACACCCAAACACTCCACCAATGTTTGCAACAAATTCATGTATAATTTCCTAAACTGGAAACAATCCAAATTGCCAAGTGAATGTATGATCAGACCATGATATATCCATACAGTAGAATACTACTCAGCCATTAAAAAAGGAGTCCTGATAATCTTGGACTTCAAAAGTATTGTGCTAAGTGAAACAAGGTGTATTGAAAAGGGAAAATATCGTATGTTTCCTTTTAGACAAAGCTTTGCAAGATAGAAATTAACCCACAGTGACAGGAAGGAGATCAGTAGTTACCAAGGTCCGGGGAGTGGGGCTGGGGACTGGAAGGGAAGGAAGGTCTTCACAGCAGAGTGGGCTCCTTTGGGGATGAGGGATGTGTTTACTGTCTCAATCGTGGTGCTGGGTTCGGAGGGGTGTACCTTAGGGTGGTACACTTCATATAGGTGTGGTTTATTATTTGACAGTAGTTTAATAAAGAAGTTAAATTGTTGTCAAATAGCAATATCAGTGTTTATTTAACAGATTTTCGTAATGAATTCATTTTGAAGACTTCCTACTCATTTTTCATATATTTATTGAAAACATAACACATGTCAGGCACCTGCCGGGAAAGTGGATGAGGCTATCCCTGCCTTGAAGTTCGATGGGGAAACAGGTTTATAAGCGGAGAACCAAACGCCTTTGCCGCAGGCAGTTGGAAGCGATTAGTAGGTGGAACCCAGTTTTCCTTTGTTGATTGAGTTTATGCGTGTGTCTGTGCCTTCCTGTTTTTCAGAGTGACTTGTGGTCTTTGGGAATCACCGCTATCGAGATGGCAGAAGGTGCTCCTCGTAAGTACCTGCTCGGGGGCCATCTGTTGCTGGTTGCTCTGTGGGTGCACAGGGTCCTTGCCAGGAGCTGCAGTTGCTTTATTTCTGCTACACTGAGCACTGCGTGGATTCGAACTGGCATATTTAGAAAGCAGAGTTATCTTAAATCAGCCAGGAATCCATTCATTGCGGAGAGCCACATGGAGAATCTTTTTTTAAGAAGAAAAAAGAAAATCAAAAAAGCAAACTTTGGGGGATTCTCTTGTCTTCCAGATTTAGTGTGTAATTTATTATTGAACTACTCTGTGCCTAACACAAAACTGCCCACAACCCACAAAGACTATAAGCTCCAACGTACCAAAATTCAGAGCAGACTCTCAGTGCACAAGTTATGCAAACACGTGTAGTCCCTTGCTGTCACTCTTCTTAAAAAACTGATGTTTAGAATTTTAGATTTCCCTGCTCTTGCGTTTTCCTGAGCAGACTACCCCCAACTCTGGCCATCTTGAGGCCCTCCGTGTCTGAGATCTGACGTATTGGCACTGCAGGCGGTCTCCGCCGGCCATATGCATGCCCCACAGACTGCCACGCAGGAAGTGTAGCCCAGGGAGGGCCAGCTGCTGGCCCAGCATTGAGCCCACCTCCCTCAGGACCCTCCCCACCAGTGACGAAGCACGGTGGGACACCAAGGCACACCCTGTCCTAGAACATGTAAGATTCCTTTGTAGGTGCCTGTCCCTCACATGGCCCTTTGCTGAGCCTGTCTTGGATCACAGAACTGCCTGGGACACTGCCACTGCCTTTTGTCCCTCCCTCTTGCCCTTGGGGTTGGACAGGCACAGTAGCCTGATGAGCCACCCCCGCTTCTAGGCTGCCTCCCCTTCGATTCACACCAGGGCTCTCCAGGTGAAATCGCTGCCTGTGTCATAGCACCTTCCTGTCTGCTTCCCAGGGGAGTAGAACGAAACAAGCCCTACATCTGCACGTTCATAACTTACCTTCACGCTACCTCGTCCTCTTTTTTTCTCAGTCTGGAATCATTTGAATGTATCTGAACATGATTGATTTGGGGTATGTGTTGATGGAACTCTCACATTCACGATGTTAATGGGCACTATGAGTCAGGGAAGTACCTTACTGCAGGTTTAACTCTATGTTGTCATTGTTGGCGCAACATACAAGGGGCTGAAAATAAACTTCTCCCTTCAGAATCCTCTGGCTTTCAGCAAGGATATATTCTTAATCTGGTTACAAAGGGCAAACTACTCCCAGCTGTTCGAAAAGTAAACTGGTAAATATTTTAACTAAAGTAAGAACTTATGAGTGCCTTCTCTATAAACAACAATGTCATGTTTAAAATTGCTATATTTTTATAACTTTGTTTTTCTACCAGAGTCTGTTTAACATAATCCTCTGGTCTTCCTGAGGCCAGTGAATTTAAAAACAGAACAAAAATCCTTCACGAAAACCACTTAGGAATCTCTGATCAGAGAGTGGTATCCTGGGACAGTGCTTTAGACTCCAAAAATCCCTGCAGTTAACGTCCTTTTGGATGAGCTTTGAGTGTAAAAGAATCAGACTTGGAGTTATCAGATACCTTTTATTTTGTGGCGCAGGCTTTTGCTAACTAAAACGAATGTAACCGTCATCACTGTGGTTGTCCTCTGGTCTTATTTACTTTGAATGTCACATGATTATTTACAGCCAACATGGCTGGTTGTTGACCCTGTAACCTAGTTTCCTTAGAAATGAGGTAAAAGCATCTTCACTAGAAATATTAACATTGGCTGTTTAAATGGTGTGGTATTTTATGAGGTTGCTTTAATTAGACATTATCTCTTTTAAATGCTTGCCAAATGGAGGCCTTTGGATCTGGTGACCCTGAGCTTACTGGTCCTCTGTGGGCCCATGGAGTCATTTGGCAGCATTATCTGCACAGACAGGATGGAGCTGGAGTGGGTTTGACCCTCTAACTGGAGCCGGCTCTTGCTTTGGTCTCTTGCAGCTCTCTGTGACATGCACCCCATGAGAGCCCTCTTCCTCATCCCCCGGAACCCAGCACCTCGGCTGAAGTCGAAGAAGTGGTGAGTTTGGTCCTTTGTGTTTTGTGAATCTAAATGTGAAGGTTTCCTCTGATACTCTCTTGAATTCACTCAGATCCTTGAATTCTGCTGACCGAATTAAACTAAAGTACACTACGGCTTGGTAGATGACTTCCTGTACACTGTCATTCATCTTAGAATAGTAGCTTCATTACCTGCTATTTGTTCAGCAAGTCATTAGCCCCATGCCTTCAAGGTAAGGAGCTATTAGCTCAAATGGGTAGTGGAACCCACGTAATGACATGGCAGCTTCTTGATTTATGACTCGAAGAATGTCTTTCCTAGTAGCACAGGACTTCTCTAAGAGAGGAGAAGGTAGAGAGTCAGCCCTTGGGTTGGCCGACTTCGATTCATGGAGACAGTAATTCTTTACCTAATGATATTCGAGATGATTTCTCTGACGTGCACGAGAAATCATATTATGTGTGTTCATGTGTTTACCATTGCTTTCTCGATGGCAAGTGATATTGGCTTCTTATTTGCGCTAATAATATTTGCTTTCAATAAGCTTGCATTTGAAAAATATTACAAAGGAAGCTACTTAAACATGGTTGAGGGTGTGATAGAAATTGTGTGGATGGCGCCTGATTGAAGTTTGGGAAGCTGGAGAAGCCGAGTTCTGCAGCTTATGCCAGATGTTGGATTTCCCCGTCTTTGTGCTGGGGTCTTTATATCTTATCATTCTATAACAAAAATCTGTTGTTTCTGTCTTCCTCCCTTTGGACGTGTCCACCCTGACACGTTCTTGACTCTCAGCTTCTGTTGCACTAGGGCTGATTCCTGCCTATGTGTGGCTTCTTTTTTTTTTTTTTTTTTTTTTCTAGAGACAAGTTTTGAGCAGGTAGACTAGGAAGGGACAAACCCCACATGCCTTTTTATGTCACTTCATGGCAAGGCCCCTCATGGAGGCCCCCTATTTCCCACCCATAGTTCCCCTCAGCACATAGAGAGGAGCCTTAATTAATACAGTCTTCTGGTAATGACGTAGCAACCCTGATGGAACAAGGGAAAGACGCACGCTACATAGAAGGGAAGGAGATGCCGGGAGAGACATGACAGCCTTACAGCTGCCAGCCTGTGGCAGGGGAGAGGGAGTTGCTATTGGTAACAAGGAGGCAGAGCCTTCCCTGCTTTCCTTCAGAGGGTCACTGTGGTGTGAGACTCATTCTCTCCCCAGCAACAGTCTGTCATTGGGTGCCATGTAGCATGTGATCACAGAGCACCCCAGGGGGCGCCCATTCTTCTCTCCTCCCTGGATCAGACTCCTGGGGAGAGGAGCCAGCTCCTCTCCCCTGTAAGTAGCTGTAGCACTGCAAGTCCCTGACTGCTGCGTGGCAGCTGCTCTGATGCCAAAGCCCCAGTGAGTTTGCTCTACAGGGTCAGCTCTTCTTCCTGTCCCCTCTCCTGCTTTTCCTCCTTTCCCTTTACAGCTCCAGCAGATAAAATTTGGGTTCGTCCATGGAAGTGAACACGCTGGCCTTCTACAGATGTGTTTTACTTTGACTGGCACGGTGAGGCCACACACTATTTTTGAAACATTTGTATTAATTACCAACACTTTAAAATCTGACAGTTGAGTTTCCCATTTAGATTTCTGCAAAGGTGCACAATGCTGCCCTGTCCAGGGGCGAGGGTCTCCTGCTCCCTGTGTGGACGAAGGATTGTCCTTTGCTCCAGCTGCCTCTCCTCTTCAACCCCAAAGCTGTTTTGAGGCCCTGTTTGCATCTGCACGGTAACATGCACTGGCCCTTTGAGTGCTGGCCATCCCCACAGATGAGCCAGCGAACAGTACCCGCCCCCGGTGTCGTTCCTCATTCACCCTGCTCCAGGAAGGCCAGCTCTGCACTGACGTCACTCCAGAATGCACAGGCTGGGAGGATGTAGGTTGACTTTCTGCTTCAAACCTTTGAGAAGGAGAAGAAATTTTGGTGGGGTGCTGAAGGAAGATGAAGTCCAGACATAATGAGGAGGCCGGGCTGCTCCATCTCTTCCTGCCCCCCTACACACCCTTCCAGACTAGCAGGGGCAGTCAGCCAGTCAGGGACAGAAAAGGCAACCTGGCAGTTTGAATGGGACTGGATCCAGAAGCCCTGACAGTGTGCAGTTTCTCAGAGACCACAGTCTCCATACTGTGCTTCATCGTGTCGCCTCTAGTCAAGTGACACTTCTTTTTTGAAGCAGGTCTCGGTCTATAGTCCAGGCAGGTCCTGAACTCACTCTGTAGCCCAGGTTGGACTTGAGTACACAGCAGTCCTCTTGCCTCAGCCTCCCAAATGTTGAGATAGCAGGCATGTGCCATCACACCTGGTTTATGGTGCTGGGAAATTGAACCCTGGGCCCTGAGCTTACTAGGCAAGTGCTATAACCTCTGAGCTATGATCCCCAGCCCAGTCACAGAGACACTTAACTTGACTCCCATTGCTCAGTAATAGCTTTCTAGTTTTTAAGTGAAAATATTTAAGCATTTCTGAATACTTTATTGTAAAGGAGTAGGTCCAACGTGAATTCAAATAGGCTACGTTTGCTTAAATAGGCTCTGGGGTTTGAAAGCAGATGAAAAATCTCATCTATTTTTCTCTTTTTAAAGGAGTGGAACCTCTACCCAGATCACAAGAAACAAACTCCAAGATATTCTTTTATTCTCAGCTACTCTCTGCCTACATGAGTCATTAGGTCATGTGCCCTGTTCACAGAGTGTATACTGTGTATCAACATAGTACCAAAAGTCAACGCCTTTGTCTTGGAGATGGGGCTATAAATGCTGTTGTAAATAGCCAGCTGAGGTTCATTTTTAACTATTACTACTGGGCAAACACACAAGGTGTGTATTATTCAGCTTTCTCAAAGCTGTAACACAGTGTTGGAAGCCAGCAAGTTAAAGGAGGGAAGGCTTAATATGGCTCATGGTTTCAGGGGATTCAGTCCATGTTGTGACCAGCTCCAAGGCACAGACAAAAGGCTGTGGTGGAGCAGTGACACCTTGTTCATGATGGCCAAGAAGCCAGGAGTAGGGAACTGTGAAAGGAAGGCGCCAGGAACCAGAAAATAGTATTCAGAATCACATCTCCTTCCCCTACATAGATACACCTGAAAGCAGGCTTCACTAATCCCTTTAGGTATTTCTTAATCTAATCAAGTTGAATCTCAAGTTAAGGGTCACAGATACAAACTCCTCCCCTGGGCAGCGGGTTCACTGACAGAGCCGCCGTCCCTGGCTTCCGGACGGCGGTGATGCTGCCGCTGTAAAAGCAGAGGAACAGGCTTCTTCCTTTCATGTGCCCTTTAGATCTGAAGTGTCCACGTGGGCAAAGCAGTGGTCAGTTGAGACCTTTAGGAAATCCTAACTGCTCGTTATCCTCTGGTCCAAAGCACTTGTCTGCTTGAGATACAGGCACGGAGCCCTTGGAGGCATGACCAGTCAGAGTCCCAGGATCCTCTGCAGGAGGGCCAGCCTCGGGTCTTGGCCTGCTTTTACCCAGAAGCTTATATTCGCCCTTGTTATTTTAACAAAATAACAATTGATTCTGATTCTTGATCTGATTCTTGCTGGGTTGTCATGCACTTTTGTCTTAAGATGTGCTGAAGCTTGCGTGTGTATGTGTTCTGAAGAAGCTAGTCGTAAAGCAAATATAAAATACTTCAAATACACTGAATTCATTACTAATAGTATGGCTGCGAACTTAAATAATTAAAATCAAAACAAAAACTTCTGCACACACTTGGTATTTTGTGCATCCTCCGTGGAAATTACAGCCCTGTAGACTGTTCCTGGTAACCTAACTATAATATACATAAAATTATTCCTGTAAGGATCCCCTTGTAACCAGGACCTGTAAATCCTAGCACCCTGGGAGGCTGAGGCAGGAGGGTCACAAGTTTGAGCCTAACCTGGACAGTTTAGCAACTTAACAAGACCTTGTCTCAAAAAAATAAAATTAAATTAAATTTAAAAAATAAGGCTGGAGATGTAGTTTAATACAAAGGCCCTGGGCACAATCCCCAGTTCTGCCTCTTCATAACCATGCACTGCACAATATGTTGGTCAGCCACAGGCCACATATATGACAGTGGTTCCCTGAGATTGAGTCTCCTAATAATGTCTTATCTGCCCTTAATGTGTGCAGATATGTTCTCTGATGTTCACATGATAGCAGCACCACCTAATGGCACACTGCCCCATCAATATGCAGGACTCATTTGGCTCAACAGAGTGAGGGAAGAAACAGCTTCCGATTTCTGCTTCCCAGTCCTAAAGGCAGATGTTCCGTTCAATTAGCCTGGCGATGACCAGAGGGCGTGGTCCTCCTCATAGCGAGAGTACTAATAGTGACAGCAATAGATAACTCACATGTGGCATTTATGTTACCAGGTCCCGTTCTAAGTATTTGACACACAGTAACCAATTTAATCGTCACAGCAGTCTTCTGAGATAGGTACCAATAATATCCCTGTTTGCAGCCAAGGAATCAGGCACAGAGAAGTTACCTAAATTGACCAAAGCCACACACAAAGCAAGTAATGGAGCCCAAAGTAGAGAAAGTAGGTAGTTCTGGGAAATAAGGTAAAACTACAATAAATTTTAAAGTTCAAGTTGCCTTTAGGAAGTCTGGTGATTACCAATTCATTATAATGGTTAATGTAATCATTATTAGGGCATTTTGAATTCCTAATATAATTTAATGTATAACCAGGGTAAACCTGGGAAGCAATAGTGTTTATTGATGCTGGTAGTAGAACCGCCACCTCACTGTAGGCACCAGTCCTTAACATTTATTTCTCCTTGCCAACCCTTGGGAAATTAATGTCACTAGCTTTAACCTTTGTGTGTGTGTGTGTGTGTGTGTGTATGTGTGTTTAAAGACAGAACTAAGTTACCTGCGGAAGTAATATAAAGTACTTTACACCAATTAAAGCACACAGCAAATAGGTAACATTCAACATGCGTAAAGTGTTTTCACTTTTAATTAGATGTACAATCAGCTAAATTGATTCTCTGGTCAAACTAACTTAAATTAGACACAACAAATTCTTCTTTGAATGTATTTTAAGGAACCATTATTTTATTCTTCAGTGATACCATTTAGAAGACAGATTTGTAGTCTGCATTTCTTGGCCCATTTGGGGGGCTCCAAGTGATTCTCTTGACTCACCCACCCCCACAGCAGAAGGACACTGACGAAGAGACTCCGGCATCTCATTCCATTAAGCGCCCTGAACACAGTTCTGTCCTGAGGTCTGGAAGTTTCTCTGGCTTTTTTTTAAGATGTCAGTGTTGAGGAATGGAACATAGAGCCTATTAATCTGGATCTCATTTTTTAAATTGGATGTGAGTTCTTTTATTTATCACCCTCTAATTAATAGTGGAGCACTTTATATAAAAAAGCACTTCCTTCTAGTTGCCAGGAAGAGAGAAATGCTATTTGAATTCCTCATGAATATTTAACAGCTTTCTGTCTTAATTTGTTTTTGTTTTCATTTTTTTCTTACTGGTTTTCCTACCTAGAAAAGCTGTGTAAGAAGCGTGGCTGTTTCTTTATGCAGGTTAACCTCATTTTCTTCAGTTTATTTCTTAGGAGGGTCCATTATTTCATTACGTTTTCTTGCAGTTTCTCTCCTTAGATGGTATCTTGTTTATGCCTGCATAGATTTATGCCATCGATCTGAGAAAGAAAATTGTATCTGCCCTCCACACCTCTCTTTCTGCCTCTCACAAGCCCAGATTGAAGCTGGCATTTTACAGCCCTTGCCCAGCTCTTTCATCCATGTGTCCGTCTGTTCACCAGACACGTAGAGCAGATAGCATGCTCGTCATGCCAAGGTGACTGGATCACATCCTGACACATCAGATAACTTCTAGTGTCAAGGAAGCAGACAGAGGTAGAGGCTGCCAGGCTTAGTAGCCATGTTCATGCAGTTTATCTTCTTGTCCCTATTTCCAGTCCATGGTGAGGCCAGTCCAGATTCGTCCTAGGGACCCTAGCCATAGGACCTTCACTTATTTCTATGCAGAATATGTTGAAAGCTTAAACATAGTTTAGAAATTTAGGGGAAAAGATAGCAATTTTTTTTAAAAGGTAGAGTACTTTTAAAGCATGATATGAGAAACTGCTAGGCAAAGATAGAAAGTGACAAATACGTGAGTACTGTCATTTGGTGTTTGAATGTGGAAGAGTGTGTGCGCGCGTGCACACACACACACACACACACACACACACACACACACAATCGCTCACTTTTGGTTACACAGTCCACCACAGGAGGGCGACAGAGCACAAAACAGATCTTTCCTGCTCTGGGCTAAGTGGACAGAGTGGAGAATTCTGCCAAGGTCTCACTGGGTGAGGTCAGTCGATCGAGTAACTTGGATAGATACTGTCGAGAGCTTAATTATTTATGACTCTGTACAATTTCTTGGAACTTTCAGCAAGAACAAGCGTGCCCAACTCATGAATCATGAGCAAAGTCCACCATTAATTTGCACCACGTGTGGACTTCCTGCCATCACCCCTGCCTCCCTGCGTCCTTGGCACCAAGTTGACCCTGCAGGAAATAGGGCCCTTCCAGAGACAGGCAAATGCACTTCTAGGTGCGAATTTATTTCTTTAAAGTTGTATTTCCGGGTCCTTGGATTGATGGTAAAAGTACAACACCCCTTCTTCCCAAGAATTGTAAAGTGAAGTTCAAAAGTGATTCTGAAATTATTAGTCTAAAAATTTGCCTAATCAGTAGTCATTTTTACAACGTTAAAATCTCAGCCATTTCTCCAAAGTCTACTCTCTTTTATCCCTCCCACCCTGCTTTTCCTTTTTCTTCACTTGCGTTTTCTGCCTCACGTAGGCAGCTCATTATCCCCTCTGGTATATACTGTTCTCACTCACACCTTCGGCTTGCTACGGATTTCCTGTTAACCTGAGGTATCATTTCCCCACAGAAATTTCCTCTTAATTCTTTAAGCCTGTGCTTCTCTTACTCTAGATGAGCTGGCCAAGATGTCTTTTTCTTCTCCAAGTCCTTTTGGTCATCTCCGTAATTTTTTTGTACACCATGTGAAAATGTGCTCATGTCATTCCTACCATATGTCACCTCATTTGTGTGTTGATGACGATGGTGCCTTTGACCCCCATTTTACCTGTTATAGTGCTGGATATATTTTGGGATGGTTGATCCTTATGATGACTGATGGAACTTTGTTGTTGTTGTTGTATTTCAAGTATGTATTTGCTTTTCTTTGGATTGTTGTTTTATCTGTGGGTTCATCTCCGTTGTTCATCAGGTCAAAAAAATTCCAGTCCTTTATTGAGAGCTGCTTGGTAAAGAATCACAGCCAGCGACCAGCAACAGAGCAACTGATGAAGCATCCGTTTATACGAGACCAACCCAACGAGCGCCAGGTCCGCATCCAACTCAAGGACCACATTGACAGAACAAAGAAGAAGCGAGGAGAAAAAGGTCAGGTGCACATTTTCATTTCAGCAAAAGGAACAAAACCTGTAGTGAATCATGGGCTCTTGACAGATTCGAGTGAGCATGGAGACCTCAGATGTGCATTATTCTTTAGTGTGAGGGGCTGCCAAGGAGACTGTAGCCTTTGGCTGCCAGTTGAGTGAAACTCACTGCTGAAGTGGAATCTGTCATGACAGAAATAGAGTTGCAAGAAACATTACCTCTTCCATGCACTGAACAAAGTCACGTTGCTACTATAAAGCACTTTGGAATAACAAGTGATTTTCTTAACTCAAATGAATATTCATATTCAGAAGACAAAAAAATCTACAGAAGATAGACAACCTAAAAAAATTCATCTGGTTGACATTTTTCTGTACTGAAAATCTTCATTTACGTTGCTACACACTGAGGTTCATTTCTAATTCAGTGATTTAGAAGTCAGAGAATTCTCTTATAGTTGTGGTGATATAAAATATCATTGGGTTGCCAGGCTTGCTGTATGGAGCATCAGCTTTTAAGCTGAACTGAAGGTCACTTAATGTACTTCTTAATTTGGTAGATACAAAATCTCTCATACTGCACAGTCTTTTCACTGCTTTATTAGAAGGAATTTGAGTCCAAACATGGGGCTCTGCATCTGTACCCTGGTTATCTAAGTGGAGCACATAATTCCTAGTCTTGTACCCTGGCCAAAGTGAAAACTCATGATCTTGGGTGGATATTAGTTTAAAGCCACCTAGGAGCAACGTAGAGAGGTAGGGAAGGGGTATGACTGTGTAGGGATGGAGCCGTGAGTGGACTGGATTGATGAGTAAACTGGATCTATTCTTTGGTAGACTGAGATCAATCGACTGAAGAGAAATCCTCAGAGAAGTTTCAAGGGAAGGTCTCCTTTTTCTGCAGTCAGCCTCAAGGAATCAAAGGAAAGTGTGACCCACTTAGACTCAGGAGTGGGAGATCATGAGGTTAGGCCAGAGGGAAGATCCATTCTCAGTTATGAGTGGGTGGACAACGGTATGATACTAAGTCCCAAGGAACTGGGAGGCCAGCCCAATCTGTAGGTACTAAGCCTATAGAGAAATCTGTAAGTCAATGTCAGAAAGTCCCAGAACTGACCTTTCAGCTGTTTTTTTGTCCATGGTGGTCTTAGGCCACATCATGAAGTTAAAATTTTAGAAGGAATGTTTTAGGGCACTATTTCAGTTATGCAATCATGAAATGCCAACTTCTCTAAAAAAAGGAATTTCATTAAGTTATGACTGTAGTATATATTATGTGAAGCACTCAGACTCAAAAACCTAGATTTAATACTTGTTCTATCCCCTTATCAGTTGTATGAATTTCACCCCAGTTTTCTAATCTTGAAAGTATAGTTAAAGGTACAATAATATCTATTGCCTGTCATTGTTGTAAAGATTAAATGAGATAAAAAGTATTTAAAAATTTAGGATAACATCTGCCATATAGATACACTCAGTAAATAGTAACTACTTAGGCAATTCTTTGTTGACCTATAATTGTTCAATACTCTTTAGGGGTACCTTCTGAGAACTCATGATCTGTGAGTATGATTGGGAAAGCTGTTCCTTCAAGTTGCTTTCATAGATCTGGTATAAATCTCGGGCTGTATGACAACTCACTGTGCACAAAGATAGACCACTTTTAATACGTTTATTCTCTGGAGAGTAGAGGAATAAATTTCTTGTGGATGGCCATGTTCAAAAGTTATATGTTAGCTGCATATACTAATCCAATTTAGAATTAGGGCCCCCAGAACCACAACTCTAGCCTCATTTTTGTCTGGTCCCCAAGGAAGGGTGTTTGAACAAATAGCTTTATTTGGTTTCCTCTCTTGATTTTTTTACTCACTAGCTCTGTCTATGACAAGTACTTGGTAGAAACAGGCACTTTCACTTTGCTTTGGTTTGTGATTTTTTAAAATCTGATGTTTCTTCCTGAAGACACATTGGCTAATTTAATCCAGTAATATAAAGGCAAACCAAATTCTGGTGAAGTATTATAATTGAAGAACCTGACAAATGAAGGTTTCACCTTAGAGAGTAAATGTAATTGGAATTATTGAATGTGTCTTTCCTCTGTTATAATTTCCCTTATTAGATAACAGTATTTCATTTTACTTTGAACTCCCTGTTTATCCATTTCAGCCAAGCTTGGGATATGGAACTTTTCAGTGTCAAGAATTAAGAAATTTTATTGAGATCTTTATATTTTGGTGAAATAATATTTCAACCAGCATCACAGATCACACTCATCTAAATTTATGAAGCTAATTTGTGATTTTAAAAATATACACTTGAACTTATCATGTTTTGGGTTTTTTTCCTTGCCTCTAATATCTAGTTAGTATAAAAAGCAAAGTAAGCATTAGCTAATCTGAGTTTTCACCATGTGAGCACTGCCTCCTCGTGGTAACATGACCAAATTGCAAGTTCAGATCCTTGCTTGGGATACACAGATACCTTCAAGGTTATAGTTACTAACCAACCCACAGCTATGAAGGGAGAGTAGTCATGTGACATCTTCATTAGGGGACAGTAGTCATGTGACATCTTCATTGCTTCTCACATGGACTTCATCACCCACAAAAAAGTCTTTGGCATGGGATAGCTAAGTATTAGTGAGCCATTTAGCCCCTGTGGTCTTGCTCCTATATCCAAAATCTTAGCTACTCAAAAGTCTTGGTTTCCTAAACACGTCATGCACGGTGGTACTGCCAGCCTTTCTCACGTGATGATATGGCTCGGAGTGACCTTTCTTCATCACTTCCGGTTGGCAGCAGCCTGGAAAAGGGCCGCAGACCTTCCAAAGACCAGCGCATTGCCTTCTTACCTCTGCACAGTCTCTTTCTCCGCTCTAAGCAGTGGAACCAGCAGCTCCTTCTTCTCATTCTTCACAGCTCTGTATATGAACTCTGTTTAACACGTAATATCTTGGAAAAATCTT
The DNA here is from genome assembly GCA_004027205.1 of Ctenodactylus gundi. NCBI lineage: Eukaryota > Metazoa > Chordata > Mammalia > Rodentia > Ctenodactylidae > Ctenodactylus > Ctenodactylus gundi. Next base: position 351,520 of record PVKB01001469.1, read on the forward strand.
TAATTTTAATGCTGGGGACATTCCAGAAGGAATTTTAAATCCAGATCCCAAACTGACCTTTCCCTAATGCATTGTTTTGGAAATAGAATTTAACCTCTTGTCATCGGAATATCTTTACTGGAAAAACAGACATTTTGTTAGAGTATTATGATGAAAATTAAATGAGAGTACCCAGGTAAAGTATCTAGAACCAGTGGCTTGCATGAGAGACACTCATCCCCTGTCTTCATCATCTTGGAATCTCAGAATATTTACCCAGCTCGCCCCTGACATTCTGAGCTCCTGCAAAGCAAAGACCCAATTTTATTCTTTCTCATTTGGTGACTTACTCAGTAGTCTACTTAATGAAATCCATGTCACCAGTGGATCAATCAATACACATTTTAGCTGTATCTTTTTTAATAGTATTGATTGTTGAAAGTTTCTGATATTTTTCAAGAGAAACTTAAAGACAGTTTGAAAATCTACAACTATTAAAATTGCTCGTATAGTGACTAATTGTTAAGTTAGCATTGGGCCAATAAGTTTGATGTGGATAGCTCTATCAGGGTGGCTTAACACAAACAGAAAGGTGTCTTTCATCTCCTTATTTTCTTTTTTATGTGAATGTTAGGCATTGGGGACAGCTATCTAGAGTCAGCGGGGATGGTCTTGAAGGTAGCTACTGTAATGTTATGAAAGCCAGTGGTGTAAACTTGCCAACTCACAAGTCAAGAAGCCTGGATGCCATCCTGGTGCAGTGTGAACCACAGCTCTTTGGGCCTCGGTGTATTTGTGCAGTTGCACATTGCTTACTAACAGGGACATGTTTGGAGATTCATGTTGTAAGATGATGTCATCATTGTGGGAACACCGTAGAGTGTACTTACACAAACCTATAAAATACAGTCTGTCAATCCATGTCTTCTTGATACCATCAATAGACACAGTGAACACAGAGATCTGAGGCCATGACACACCATCCCATTCAGTTTGTTTTTATTTTTTAATTCTGGGGATCAAACCCAGGCCTTGCACGTGCTAAGCAAAAATTCCACTCCTGAACTACAGCTTAGCCCAGTATACTATTTTAAAGTAAACTGCCTTTTCCCAATAATTACTGCTGTGTTAGTACAGATTTGCACTATGTAATTGTTACATTCAACTTGAGGAATTAGTGCATGTACATATCACATCTTAACCATTCCCCTTCCCCTCCTAACTGCTATCTCTTTCCATCCCCATTTGAAAATCCATGTACATGCCACCAAAACTACCTATTTCCTATCATCTCTTTCATTTTGCCCTTTGTTTATATTTTTACACAAATAAGAGAAATCATGCAGTAGTTGACCTTCTGTGTCTCATTCTCATTCATCCTCAAATGTACACACACACACACACACACACACACACACACACACACACACCACGTTTTGTTTATTTATTCATACAGTGACGGGCATACAGGCTCTGTCCAAGATTTATCAATTGTGAGCTGTGTGCCATCAACATGGTATGCATGTGTCACTGTAACATGATGTCTTCAACCATTTTGGAAAAATACCCAGTAGAGTTTTAGCTAGGTCAAACAGAGTTTATATTTTCAGTTGTTTGGGGCATCTCTGTGTTGATTGCCATAGTGTTTGTACTGCTATTATTATGAAACATTCCAAGCTGGACATAAATGGATGTGCTGTACTTTTCAACGACTGGCAGCAAGCACAGTAGGTTCGTTTCCAGCCACGTGTCCTCAATCAGATGAGGAACACGTTGCACTGGGATGTTCGGGCGGCTACAACGTCACTAGGCGGTGATTGTCAGCTCCATTACAATCCTCCTCTGGCTGTGCTGCTGCACGTGTGATTGGTCCATTGTTGACCACAATGCTGCTCTGAAACCCTGACTGTGTCCGGGGGTCGGGGGGCTTGGCTGAGCTGCTGCACTGCCCTTAGGCATCACCTCTCTGTGGGTCTCTCCTTAGATGAGACAGAGTATGAGTACAGCGGAAGTGAGGAAGAGGAAGAGGAAAACGACTCAGGGGAGCCAAGGTAGGAGCCCCTGACCCAAACCTTCTAGTGCTCACAATTCGCACTGTGCTTGTGTGAAGTTTACTTTCCTCTTGATATGTAGGTTCATTTTTAAGAATTAACCAGGGTGGACTTAGGCAATTTATTGCCCACAAACATACTTATTCATTTGGGAAATTTTTCCTTAAGGAAAATGTGGAAATCAGCTCATTCTTTTTCTCATCCCCCAACATTTATGGTCTCTTTTCAAGACCTTGTTTTCTCACATATGTAACATGTCAAGTCGGTAGGAAGCAACTCTCTGGATAGTACAGGATTAAAGTTATTTAAAATTACAACTTTTTTGGGAGAGCCATGTGTTGTTTTCAGACTTGAGTTATTCAGGTCATTGCTTCATACCTTTGCGAAGCCCTTGCACACTGTGTCATATGCCTTGGTTTCGTCACTGCTGCCCAATCTAGAAGGAAGTGACTTCCAGGAAACCAGATGACACTCTGGAGGGGAACCCTAGGTAGAAACCTTTCTGCCTCCCCTTTTGTCCTGTGTCAGACCGCAGATCAAGTAATGCTTTACACTTGCCATCATGACATCTTGAATTTCATTTGACTTTGCTTCCAACTTTCTTCCAGTCTATGTTTATAAATAATAGAAGCTGGAGTGCTCCCACTGCCATGATTTCTCTTTTGTAAGAAAATTCAGCTGGCAGCCACATAGTGAGTGAATAAGAGGCACAGGCACAGAACACAGGGCCATGCAGCATAAATATGAAGCCACATGCACTGGAGGAAACACACAAGCGGGGTACTTCCTTGGTCACTGGGGTGTATGCATCCCCATCCTCTGGCCATAGGAGGACTGAGCCCTAGAACTGTACGAGATGGGCCAGTGGCCTTACCACCAGTGCAGAGCTTCCTGACCAGTCGGAGCTGGATGTCATGCTTTGTTCTTTTTTGAGACAACTCAGAACTGCCCAGCCGGATTCTTGGTAAGCTGGAGAACAAGGGTGTGCCTGAACCTGTAGGCCCATTGGTTTTCCTCTTCACCTGGCATAGGATCTCTCAAGATGAAAGACCGAAGGAGAATGCTTCCCTTCTGTGTAATACATAATATGTTGGCTGCCCCCACTTGAGCTTCATGACAACAGTGACTCTCAAGCAGTGGCATGGAAAATGACATTCCTCTGAGGCAAGGGGCCAACCATTCTGCTTTCAGAGAATGTGTGTGCTATTTTTGAAAATGTACCCAGATGGCCGTGCCAGCCCTCTGACCATTCTCTGGAGAACCCTGTCTTTCTAACACTTGCTAAACTGTGTATTAGGAGTCACTTGGTAAGCCAGTCTAGCTATAATTGTAACATGTCATTATATCCCATGGAATATTATGTGCCAAGTCCTATTTTTATGGACAAAGCTAATTACTCTCCATGAAATCCTAAAAAAAAGAAAAAGAAAAAGTAGAAAAAAGAGAATGTTTATTTCATTTTAGAAATGAGGAAACTGCTCAAGGGTGCCAGAGAGGTCACACAGACTGTTATTTAGTCACTGGTACAGCGTGCTCTCCTGACTTTGATTCAATATCAGTAATATTAAAGAGGGTCCTGGTATGCACTGAGGCTCGTCTCCCAAGCCCGTCACCTTTGCACAGAGCACATAGCCTATGTGTATAAGCTTGTTTGGGTGTAGTTTGAGAGTTTTACACAAAGGCAGTACGTTTCAGAGGTGCCTGTAGACACCCAAATTGTCCAAGGAATGTCATGGCAACTCCACTTTGCTCATCGCATTATGGTAGTGCCTCACAAGGCATGCTAAGGACTTCCCAGAACCACACCTTGACCCTGTCCTCAGCTGCCGCCAAGCCAGGCAACAGAGCCTGCCCCTCACGCCCACCACAGTCGGCTCCATGCACAAGCTTGGTTGACTCTGTCCCCACTGCTCCTGTCTGGGTTAAAGTCTGCCAGCACCATTGCAGCAGTCCCAAACTGACTGTGGGTTCTGCTTGCGCGCCCCTCACAGGCTCTGCCCCCCTCTGCAGCCGCACCAGCGCGCTCACGGTGCTGCTCCACCACAGCCTTCCCCGCAGCTCGCAGGCCACACACTTCCCGACCCAGCTGCCTCTCTGACCTCTTCCTGTGCCATGTTCCAGCCCTTGTTCCTCTGCTCTGGGAGGATGGGCTCCCACTTTCCCACCCCTGTGAGCTCTAAGCTCGCTTTTCCTTCTAAGCTTGCTTTACCTGAAAATCCTTCCTCTGACAACTCTCACCTTCCCAGAGAGGCCCTCCTGACCACCCTTCAAAGTCCAGCCCTTAATCCTCACCTCAGCAGGCCGCCACTGTTATTTTTAAGCTCTTACTTTGTATGTCTTCTACAGAGCATAACAGTATTGAAATTTTATTATTTGCAATTGTCTGCCTTCCCCCACAAGAAACTAACTCTAGTGTGAGAATTTATGTGACTGCCTCTGTACCTACTACATATCACAGTATCTGTCACGTATTAGGTGCTAATAAGTGTGTTTCATGACTTCATTTCGGATGGAAGCATCCAGAAATACTAAAAAACTAAGCTTAAATTAACAAATAGAAAGTGTTTTCCCCCTCCCTGTTACTATACTGTGGCTTTGCAGAACCGAAGAGTCTCACTTGCAGCTATTCTGCAGCCAGATTGGTGTAGGGCAGCCCTGAGCAGCAGTAAAGTGGGTGGAGCTTGTCCTCTCTCATGCTGTCCTACACACACACACACACACACACACACACACACACACACACAATTTTATACATGAGGGAGCTGGTGTTTAAATACAATCTAGGAATCAGTGGGCTAGCTGGCAGTCCCAGCCACGTGCTCTGTGACAGGTCCTTTGCCTGTGCCACGTTGGGACAAACCCTGGCCTCCCAACTTGGATTTAGACCCTGGCTCTGTGTTGACCTTGACGCTGGCCATTCCCTCCCTGACGCATCATGTGTTCATGGGGGCAGCCTCGGGTTTGGTGTAAGCCGTCGGAGAGAGTATGAGGGTGACCTGTGCCGCCCCGGGTAGAGCAGGCCCCCTTTTTGCTCCCAGGTGCTTGTTCTTGACTTGCCGCTCTCGCCTGTAAAAGATAAGCTGGTCTGCGGCGCGGGCTGTTTGCTGCCACTAAAGTCTTAGGAAACCAGTCACTGCCAGGCACGGGCATGAGGGAACGGGGTTGCCCGTCCCGAGGAGGGGCGACTCTGGGAATGTGGCTTCCCTCAGGACTAGGCGGCACACAGCACGGCCTGTGCCGGGACCCTTGGGGCTGTCCCAGGACCCAGGATAGCCATGGCTCCGCCGCGCGGGATCCTGATCACTCTTGGCTGCCCGCAGCTCCATCCTGAACCTGCCCGGCGAGTCGACCCTGCGGCGGGACTTCCTGCGACTCCAGCTGGCCAACAAGGAGCGGTCAGAGGCCCTGAGGCGGCAGCAGCTGGAGCAGCAGCAGCGGGAGAACGAGGAGCACAAGCGGCAGCTGCTGGCCGAGCGCCAGAAGCGCATCGAGGAGCAGAAGGAGCAGCGGAGGCGGCTGGAGGAGGTGAGGACCTGGCAGGCCCCTGCGCCGCACAGCCCGTGCCGCGGTGGGCCGCATCCCCGGTGAGGGGCGGCCCCGCCCGCTCAGTGCGCACACTCACGGGCCGCAGGACAAGGACCAGGCCGCCCTGCAGGCAGCAGGCAGCAGGCCCTCACTTTCGATGGTGGCATGGGCACTTCGGAATTGCTGCGGCCGCCTCCAACCCCACCCGTCTCGCCCACATACCACTTTCTCCGTGAAGCCGGCCCTCACCACGGCACTGAAAATTGCCTCTCTCTTTTCTGCTGTGCTCTGCTGCCCTTCCCTGCTTTGCAATGTTTTCTTAGCGCCGACCACGCTCAGAAATACTCAATCCCAGGTTCCCCACTAGACCGTAAGCTCCGTGAGCACAAAGGCTTTTTCCCTCCCTGATACCTCTCAAGATCCAAGTTAAGGAAAGCTAGTCCTTCCACGTACACCCTTTGCATCCATGGCCTGTCCTCCAGCTGGGGGGCAAGACCCACCGTCAGCAGCAGAGCCTGCTGACCCCTGCGGGGGAACCCACCTGCCAGCCACAGCTTCCTGTGTGGTGGCTCCTACATGAGGCCCTCACCCGGATGATCTTTTGGGGATTTTTCAAACCTCCTGCCCAGAATTTTACCCACATTTCTAAGGTCTCTGTCCTCACCCAGATCATCAAAGTCTCTAGGCAATTAGGAAACTGAGCATGCTTCTTTACTGGGAAACAGGAAAGCACATGAAAGGTTCACTAACGGCGCCGTAGTAGGGCAATCACTTGGCCGTCTCCTCAATGCCAGTTCACTCCCTATTGAATGGGCTTGCAGTGATCCCCTTGCTCTGTCAGGTGGCCACTCAGAGTGAGCAGGTGGTGAATTGCAGACACCTGAAGCAGATTGCTTTTTAAATGGGACCTCGAGGTCCAGTCTCCCTGGTTTAAATCGCTGAGGGTCTCAGTTCTACTTTGCCGTAAGTCCCATCAACCTCATTATGTCCCTGAAATATTAGCCTCAGACCAGCAACAATAATATCCCACAGATGTAATTATTCAGTGACTTCTACATGCCAACTGCCAGGCAGAGTGCGCTGCTCACATCCAGTGTCTCATTTATCATTGTCTCTGTGTATCTCCATGATTTCTCATGCAGAGGGCATTTAGCACAGAGGAAACTGAGGTCAGGGAAGGAAAGTAATTGGTCCCACATTGCACAGCTGGTGAGTGCAACCAAGGATCTGCACCCTGGCCTCACTGACCCCTGTGCCCATGCAGGCCTTTCCAGACACAGTAAATATGGGGATATCATAGAGCCTTGACCTCTGATGCGCAGAACTGGACCTTGAGGCAACTCAAGCAGCAGTCACAAGTAAAGCTTGTAACACTGTCGGTGTAAAGACTGCACCTGCCATCTTGTGTGCTAAGATTCACCGTGTAGTGGACAAAGGCGCTGTGGGGCTGTGGGGCAGAGGCTGTCTAAGAAGCTGGCAAAAGCAGCCAGAAATAGCATACGGGTGGATGCTAGGCCGCTCGCAGTGATGTACCAAGTGTAAAAACAGGAAGCGTCTGCACAACCTCTGGTAAAAATGGAAATTCTCCCTTGCACTTGTTCCAGCCCACCCTGGCTGGTTGCAGCTTCTGGGACTGGCCTGCAGCCTGGGGTAACACTGTTGCCTTCAGGCTCTCAGGCCTCCTGAGGACTGTGGCTCCTACTCCCTCCAATGTAACATCAGACCCTTTCCGGTCTCCAGAGCCCTGTTTTCTCTGTTTCTTTCTGCTGGCATCTCTCAGAGCCCCGACTCACTGGAACAGCACAGCTTGGAAATCTTGACTGTGGCTTTTTCCTACCTGGTGGCCACTTTTTATGCTTAGGCTCAATCTGGAGACCCTTAGCATTTAACTCTAAAAAAATTCCCACTGTCATCCCCCAAAACACTTTCAAACTCTCGAGAATGCACACTCGGATTTTATCTGCATTTATTTACATCCTCTGGTTTCTCTTCAGATCACATATGTCTTCTGCCTTTTACATTCACTTATGTAAATATCCTTCTTTTTTCTTTTATTCGTTTTTTAAAATAGTAACACACAAACTATTGGCCCTTGCACCTAGATCCTCAATTTAGCACAGAATCTTTTCAGAGGGTCCACTGTTTTTTCCTGTTTCAATTTTTTTGCCCGCCCCTCCCACATAGTCTGACCTACTTGAGCCCTGTACAAATCACATGACTCGTACTCTATTTAGCATGCTACTTCTATTATCTCATTTAGTCCTCACGGTAATCCCTGGCCTAGAGCAATGCCTCCTAGCCAGCACTTTCTGTGGGCCGCACAGCTTGTGAAGAAACAGGTTTCAAGTCAAGGGGATCGGACTGCAGAGCCAAGCCCCAAGGCACTGCCTGTGCCTGCCTCTGCTGACACACTGTAGTCAGTGTCCTTTTCTGTGTCCTTCCCCTGGCCTGTACTTGTGTTCTTTTCTACCCTGAACATTTAGGCATTTCTGAGTCAGGCATAGGAAGTGTGCCCAGCAGGTCCTCAGCTTTGAGCTGGACTCTCTCATGCTCCTGGTCAGAGCTGTCCAGGCCTCCTTTGTCTCTTCTTGTGTTGCATCTACCAGAGCTTCCTCCATGGGTGCACGTCAGAGTGCAGCTCAGCGAGGTGCAGGTGGCCACAGAGGCAGACCCTGTGATCTCCGGCTGTGCAGAAGACATGTGCACGCAGGAGGACATGAACCCTGTACTCTTTGTGACCATGGGCATGAAGCCCAGTTTCTCAGCAGAAACAGGAATGCTGGGCACGTGGGGAAGCAGCTGATTATAATAGCTTTATCTTTGGCTCTATTATCTTGCCCTCGAGTTCAAGAGAGAAGGAAAAGAAATGCTAAATATTCAGACAGCTGTAAATTCTGAGCCCTGTGTAATGGCAATCTCTACTGGTACTCCTGTCCTGTGTCCTGCTCTTTCTGGGCCCCAGCCATGTCTGCCTCCCTGTCTCTGGTGACCCTCATGTTTCAGTCATCTTGGTGAGAATTTAGGCACAGAGAAACAGTTAAAGCCAATAGTTCAGCTTGGTAATTTAGCTTCTTGAAGGGTCAGATAGGTACGTATAGGCATCCTAGGAAATATATTCCTTCTTCCAGGCAAGGGTCCCCCAGCTGCCTTCTGGTAACATGGGACTGTGTGGGCTGTAGCCTTCACATTTGATGATCGCTGGTGTCACCTCTCCCTGGATGGCTTCCAAGGAGGTCCTTTGCATCCTTTGCTATTTCCATGGTTGGCCACGTGGATTTGGTGAGGTTCTAATCAGTGTTTGTGTATTCCTAGAAGGACTTTAACTATGTGCTGAATGTAATTGCTTATCAGCAGTATGGGAAGCACATGCTTGTGGTGGGGACCAACCTCAGGTTCTGACCAGTGATAAAGTACAATGTATAACTAATTCCAGGAACTTGATAAAGCTCAGCTAAGGTGAGTAAGTCCGTCAACAGTGAGGAAAGTACACAGTTCAAAGAGAATTTCTGTCCCTTAGGTTACACACATGCAACGGGCAGTACTCCACGTGATAGAGTTACAATCGCGAACGGAGTCCTGGATGTATTGCAGCTCCTGCTCTAAGGATCTCAACCTAATTTTGAGCAGATTACTAGTGATGTTTGATTCTGATTAAGAATTTTGTTGAAGTGATATTAGCGGCATATATACTTTTCAACATGCTGAGAGAATTCTGTATCTTCATCTGGGGGGCATGATCTTTAAGTAACAGGAATGGACCAAAGAGACCTGCTTCATGATAGTAAGTTTTATGTTTCAGAGGATTGCATTAAGTTTTTCAAACCATAAAAGTCTCTTTTGGTTCTCTTTAAGACCGTCATACCATTGTTCTGTTTACAAAACCAAGTTTTAGCAAAAAAAAAAAAAGTACTAGTTTAGTTTTTTCCCCTGAAAATGTTTTAAAAAGAAATACTACCTTTATTTTTACTAGTAATTAATAATGGAGCATGAATGTACAAAATAAAATCTGGCAGCCTAAAAATGTGAATTTCCTATATACCGCCAATGTTTAATAGTAAGGATGTTCAGCTCAGTTGCTTTTTTAAAATGTAAGGTAGAATTGAAACCTTTTCCTATACCTGTAAGCATTTAACTAATATTTAGTGAGTACCGTTACTGTGAAGGTACCGTTCTGGACACTAGAGGTCCAGTCTGTCCTCATGAAGACTGGTACTGTCAGAGAAACAGGCAGCAAGTAGGTCTAGTCACCAAGTAGCCATTTGTTGTCTTGGTGGTGGCCTCAGTGGTAGAGAAGAAAGGCTTGCTAAGGGACATGAGCTGGGTATGGATTAAAGGTTAGCAGGACAGAGTCTAGTTAAAGAAGGAGAGTAAGGTCTTGGAGATGTTAGGCAGGGAAGCCCACACACAGTCTTACTGGCTAAGTTCATTACTTTGATCTTTATTATAAGAAGAACAAGAAACCACTCACCCAAAAGTGCATGTGTAAGATGAAACACTGGCTAAGTGACTGGAAGGAAGCGTGAGTGGCTGGGGAGGCGGGTTATCAGGTGGACAGTGGAGGAGTAAGTGCAGATTTTGGGAGAACATTCAAGATGTGGTGGCTTATTCGACCTCAGCGGTGAGTGAGTGTGATTGGCAGCAGAAGGTTCCCCAGTGTCGGACTGGAGATTTTGGTAGGAAGAGACGGGGAAGATGAGCTCCAGTGTAATGCCCGGGCGGCCAGCAGTGGGGACAGCAAGGATGCTGTTGGATTATGGAGGTGTAGCCGTGAAAGAAAGGTTGAGGATGGGGGAAATGGGAATCATTGTTGGTTTATGGTAAAGGAAGTATCTGCGCCTAAGCTCCAAGAACCCAGGATAAGGGAAAGAAAAGCCAGCAAGGAAAATCAGTAAGAAAGTGTAAGACGCATCGAGCAAGTTTGCTGCTAGAGAGGTAAGGAAAGCTGCAGATTCAGGTGTGAGGATCCAGGTAAAGGGGGCCAGCTCTGCAGAGAGAGGGCTGCCTAAATGTCAGTAAGACAGCAGTGTCCTCTGGTTTCAATGGTGAAGAAAATATGTAAAGCACAGTGTGTGTGTAGTGTTCCCTAGGAACACTTTGGATTTCTGTTTGGGGGAAGGGAGACACCCTCTCAGGAAGTCCAAGGGCCTGGGCTTAGGGCACAGAGGCTTCAGCTTCAGCCCAGCCTCTCGATCCCCTCACCTCCTGCAGCTCCACAGGCGAGTCAACAGCTACATTTCCCCACCGCCCAAGTTTCTTGAGGATTAACCGGGAAAATGAAAAATAAAGCATGTGTGACCTGTGCCTCAGTTTCGTCCTCTATAAAACTGGAACTAATGATAGCGTTTATTTTCCTTATGGATCTGAAATGAAATTCAATGAAGCAATTCATAGGAGTCATGAGAACACCTCCGACACACAGGAAGCTCTATGGCTATCAGTTATTATTGTTATTGGCATGGGTACTTTGACTAGAGTCGGAGGAATAATTTTTGAGACCTTGGGTTCCTTTATATGTGTAGTAAAATCTTGGGTTTATTATAATGAATTTACCAGCAGGTGCACTTCTTTTCATGCTTTTGGAAGAGCGTTTGTTATAATACCAAAAGGAATTAAATTATGCCATTAAGAGGGAAAAAATAAATCTATAGCTTTTCAATGGCTCTCTGGTCAGTAAGTATGGAGGTAAAATATGCCAGGTTTGTAGGCTGGCTAGGAGGCCAAGATTTAATCCTACCTATGTGGTCTTTGGAAAATTAGCCACTCTGAACTTTAGCTCCCTTACAGGTACATGGAGTATAATAATACTTACTTTGCAGATTTATTGTGAGACGTAAAGGAAACTCTATATACGGAAACCTTGGCTCCATGCCTCACATGAGAATCGGACTGATATTTTTGGGTGAAAATTTCATTGTTATTTTGAAGCCAGTAGTCTCAAAATATTATTCATTCATTTTTTATCTTAATGGGGCTCTATGTAAACATTTTCCCACTCCCTATTTTCCTTAGTTCCCCAATGTGCCTTTCCTATTTGCTGTAACACTGAGCTCTTCCTCTGTGTCTGAACGCTCTTCTCTTCGTCAGCAGTCCTCGCGTTGGCAGCACAAGGAGGCAGCCCTCTTACCCACTGGCTGCACCTTTCCCGGGAAGGCCCGCTGCCACCGTGACAAGCCTGCTGTTCCCAGTGAAGCCCGGAGGACTTTCCTCTGGATTCTGCCTTTCGACAGATGCCCCGGCTAGTGTGTTATTGTTCCCGTCATTACCACCAAGTGGCTAGAAAAACTCTCATCTCCACATCATTCCTTATGGCTTTTAAACAAGAGATTTTGTGATATCTGAATAGAGGGTTATGGGGCAGTAGAGATGCAGTACCTTAGGAGAGACCCTTTCACCAAGAAGCCGAACACAAGGAGTCCAGTTGCCTGTTCCAGTCTCAGCTCTGCCACACACAGCAAGACATGACTGCTGTGGTTCAGTTTGTCCACTTATAAAATGGGATGCTAGCAGTTTAAACAACTCAATGAGTTAATATGTACAAAGCATGTAGAACAGTGTCTCACACCACGTAACATGTAAGTTCAAGAAACATGTACGTTGAAGAAGAATGTCGCACAGAAAAAGGAAAATCTTCATTTCCAGCTACTACCCTGCGCGTGCTCGCTCTCTCTCTCTCTCTCTCTCTCTCTCTCTCTCTCTCTCTCTCTCTCTCTCTCTCTCTCTTCAGGGTGACAGATTCCAGGGAGAAAAAAGCTCTGAGCCTCAGCAGTGTGGGCAGAACAGCAGGCAGGAAAATCAGTATAGTTTCTCTAACCAGGGCAGCATTTCACCCACTGAATGCTAGCTGGAAGAATACATTGTGGACAAAAATAATTCCCCCATCTCAGAACCTGGAGTGCTAATTCATAGGAATCCTGAGAGTCAGACGATCCTTAACTGTAGGCATTCTGATGCATTCTCTAAGTGTGGCTGCTGGTTGGAGGCAGGGCAAGCCCTTATTCCTAGCTGTTGTTAACATCTTCATGGAGACTGACTTCATTTTACTGGGCTTTGGCTATGTTTTTTCAGTAGCTGAACAGAAATTATGAAACAGCTGAGAACTAGGCTGACAAACTGGATTCTCACTGTCTAGAACTGAGCCTGCCCATGAGGCTCGGGAACCACGTGTGTATAAAATCACAATAGTGCTTCAGCAGGGCCGTAATCCCCGTGCATACATGGATCCCGGCTTCTCAGTGGACCCAGGAAGAGCTCCTCGTTCTCATTTTCCTTCTCTGCTGCAGAAGGCCGAATGTCCCCTGCTTTGCTCTCTGAATCCTGTGACAAGAGAGGCTGTGTGCCACACTGAGGAAATTGGGCTGAAATTCCTACACTGTAGTTCAAACTGCCACTGAATTTTCAAGTCCTTTAGTCCAGACTTCATACTATACTTTTAAGGAATGGACGGAACATGCTATTATTTTATGGCATTTCATACTGGAAAAAGAAAAAAACGCCTGAAATGGCAACTTTCATGGTTTCTAGAGGACCTTACATGAAAGGTGTGGATTCCAGTGCCATCAGGACGAGGCATCCCAGACTGCCTCCCATCACCCAAGGGCCTCATGGTCACTCTTATAATATAGTTGGTGTTTCTTGTGTTTCACAGTTTTCTTACTTATTCCTAGCAGTAGGACTAAAACAACAAAATAGTTTCACTGAATATATTATTTCAGATTTAAACTGAAGTGTTCTCATTTCAGCTTTTGTTTTCTTCAGTGAACAATTTTGTAAGTAATCTCCACTGATTCTCTCAAAGCAAGAATCCTTTTAATGATATTCTTCAAAGAGGGTCATTGAACCTGTTTGACATATCTGTCCTTACCTATCCATAAGCTTCAGGCAGCACATTCTAACTTTGAACAATTCCTAATATTAGAAAATGTACACTATTACTGAATCAAGTCCTTAGGATATCTCTGAATTAGTGCTAAGTATGCCTAATATGCCTTCTACATCAGCCCTAAAAATGTTTGAAGGCAATAATAAAGTTCATGAGTCACCAATTCCTGCAGCCGTTCTGCACATGACATAGTTTATCGTCCTTGGTATCATCTCAAATGTACTGGAGTGATCCTCTCTGAAAACATCATATTAATACCTTAGTTTCTATATTGTGTTATTCACAAACATTGCAATCTGAGGATATCATGTGAGGCTTCAGAATCACAACAGTACTTGTTTCTAGTACTGGGTTTGAACTCAGTTTCTCTATTTTGAGCTACAGCCTCAGGCCCTCTTAATGTTCTTTCTTTCTTTCTTTCTTTCTTTCTTTCTTTCTTTTTTTTTTTTTTTTTTTCAGGAAGGGTCTTGCTAAATTTCTAACTTGCCCAGGCTCGGCTCAAACTTGCAGTCTTCCTGCTTCAGCCTCCCAGCATGCTGGAATTATAGGCAATGCCACAACATGTAGCTATGACAAAAAGAATTTGAAAAGTTCACTTGTGTTAGAATTTTATACTAACCTGCAGAGTCAGAGGTTACTAGAGATGCCTACTGTACCATTATTTCTCCTCTACGTGACATACAGGAAGGCCCAAAGAGCTGTTCTCCTTAGGGGAACTAAGTCTTGAGCTTATAAATAATCACACTGCCAGCATCCAGAGAACAGGGAGGGCCAGAATTTTTCAAAATAAGCCTGCTGGAGGCTCCTCTTTCTTTGTATAGGAGAGCATTTTATACATGTGTAGTTGAAAGTGATTAGCCGTGGGGCTGCCTCATGATCAAAAGATGGTGTGGGAATGAAAAGAAAGGCTTCATTTTGGCAGCTAGGTAAAATATTGTAGCTGTAGACAGAAAGGAGGGGAGACCTGCCTAGCTTTCTTGGTGTTCTCTGACTGCTGTTCCTGGGGAGAAAAGAGAAGGAACACAGTGAGGACTGAGAGGGAAAGATGACTAGAGGCCCCATGGCCAGCCCCAGCTGCCCCGTGTACAGGTGGACTTCGCACCACTACGGACTGAGCAGGAGATTGGCCTGAAGGGACCTTGAGTTCCTTATCAGTCCAGTGGGAGTGATGACCATAGCACCAAAGAACTGTAGCAAAAACAAAAGGCTTACAGCCATTTTTGACATATTAGGAAGACTTAGACAAGTGTTGTTTTTAGTAGTTACTATTTTTTGTTATTATTATTATGAATGTTTCCCCATCATTTTCATGTCCTAACTACAAAAGAAAGTTGGCCTCTCAGTGTTAGCCAAAAGGAACTTGCCCTGCAGCAGTTGGTTTGCAGTAGCACTTCCAAAACATGAAAATTTAGCAACTGTTTGTAAGTGGACAAATGAAATGCCCCGAAGTTGGAATGCCTCATGTCCCAAGTTCAGTTCCTGTGAAGCTCGTACAGAACCGTGCTATTTAAAGCGAAGGGGCTTGTGTGATGTGCAGTTGATTCAAAAGACCACACTGCGTCCTTTCATTCTAAGTGCCTTTGAACCAGAGCCCTGTGTGAGGAGAGGGTTTGAGGTACTTCCCAGGGAGCGTGACTTGATGCTGCTCCAGCTGCTTTCCTGTCCTCTGGAAGCCAACCCAGGTCTTCCACAGCCACCACTTCTGCAAGGTCACCCAGGATGAAAAGCAAGAGGACTTCTCCAGAGCAGCCCAGGATTTTGCTTCCTTGTTCTCCTTGTTCCGAATTGTTAAGCTTTTGCTTTGAGAGGCAGCAAAACCTTGTTCAGACTCTTAGAGGAAGCAGACTGGCAAGTGGAATCTTGCACTTTACAGCAGATTTGGGTAAAGGTAACTTATTCAAGGTCATAAGGACATCCACTTATTTTTTAAATGAGTGTTTATAGAGAACACCGACTGCTGTGTCTTCAGAAGCATTCTTATTGGTGGCTGGGCCAAACTAGAACCCAATCCCATTATTTCTGATAGAGTGTTCTTTTCCCAAGTCTCAGAGACTTTTACATGCCTATCTCCACTCCATGACGTGTCATATTTCAGGCATAAGGTAATATTTCTCAACTGAGGGTGCTACCTTCATATACCAGTCCATATAATGGGAAATGTGATGTGAGTAAAAGATGGACCAAGAGTCAAAGTTCAGTTTTTTTTTTGTATGTGCTTATTCATTTACATCTTTCTTTATGATATTTCTGTATTCTAAAAAGAGGACTTAAGATGTCTTACAGAAGTTACCACAGCAACTAAAAAAGAAAGAAAGAAGGAAATAAAGAGAAAGAAAGAAAGCAGATAGGAATATAAAGCAGAAGAAAAATAAGTAAAATTAAAGTAGAAGGAGGATCAGTTCACAGAATACCTATAGGACATGGCATCCAGAACTCTTGCCAGAGGTGGGCCACCATCTGTCTCTGAGAGTTCCAGCCCCAGGGAAGTTCCAGGCCCACATGAGTGATTCATTAGAGGAACAAACCAGTCGTGCCGGCAAGCTTTCTGAGGTCACTGGAAATACATACACTTGCTAGTAATGGCTGTGTTCCAGGAATCATGTCTGAGGCAGTTTTTCTCGTAAGGGTAGTGGCCAGCTATATTCAGCTCTGCAGATAACATTGTAAAGTGAAATTTCCAGGCAGAAAGGTTTATCACTGTCAATTCTACAAGATCTAGAGCACCCTAGTTGTGGGTACCCACCTTTCTGCTGATCTAAGGTAATCCACAGAAAGTCTTCAAGAAACAAAGCCTTCTTGATGAACTCGGATTATTTCTTACATTTCTTTGTGTTAATTAATTTATATTTTTCTTTATGGCATTTCTGTATTCCAAAAAAAGGGTTTACGTTGTCTTATAGAAGTTACCACAGCAACTAAAAATAAATAAAGCAGAAAGGAATATAAAGCAGAAGGAAAAAAGTAGCAGCCAGGCCTCTGATAAGATTTTAAACATGTTAGGATTGAGGTGATGTTCCTTAGCAAGAACATAAAGAGCAGGAGTTTTGCGTAGTCAGTTTGGGACAACTCTCAAGGGCCCCTGAGTAAGTAGACAGGATTAATGTTTCCTCATTAAAATTAACTAAGAAGTTCACATGAAAATACAGCCACATAGCCACCACCTGGAGGTGTCCTAAAGGGAACACATTGGAGAGGATTGGAACTTCCCCCCAAAGTCATTCTAGATGAGCACCAAGAGAAGGCAAAAGACATGAATGACAAACTCCTCACCTACTCTCTCCAGGAAGGCAGCAAAGATGTTAGCCTCCATCGCTCACAGAGCAGCTCATAACCTGGGGGGGGGGGGGGGAACCTTGTAAGAGCCACTGGATATCTAATTGGACGGATATACCTTTTGACAATGCCTCTAAGAAAATATGGATGAAAATACATTTTGAAACAGCTCAATAGGTGGATCCTCTGCCAGGATTTTTAGAGCAGTTGGTGAGAGCCATTCTTTTTGGCAGCAAGACCACACCACTACTCATACTTTGCATGTAATCTAAAAATACAATTTGAGTAGCCCCTGACTCATTCCTTCCAGTTTACAATCCTATCCCTCTATTTTATTTTCATATCTTTCTTAGAAGTAGCAAGCAGGTATCCTGCCAGTGCCATTGTAGGTAGCTGTCTTTTAAGAAGAAATTCTCAAGACCTATTATATGCTCAGTAAAAAAGAATGTTCTGGCTTGTGAGGGCCTCTTCAGACTGTATCAGAAGGCTAGGGCAGGGCAGTGTCTGAACTCAAACTCTTCAAGGTATATATCTCTTCTACTTTATATGCAGTCTGCTTATTCAGTGAAACAGACACCAATAGTGCCATCCCCAGAAGAAAAACATTGAGAGATTAAACACTAGAATGGAATAGAAATCCACAGTGGCTTTCAACCTAGACATCAAAATTGGCAAGATATATTCAAAAAACATAATATCTGGCATGATGGGATTATAAACCATAAATACTGAAAATGGTACAAAAATTTTAAGAGGATACTGTGTTGTTTTTTGTGTTCTTTATTCCCAAGGTTTTGGGGTTTTTTTCTTTTCCTGTGCTCATTTCAACAAATTTTTATGGGCATTTACCAAGTGCCAGGTTCTGACCAAAGCTGAGGCTAAAAGTAGAATGTGAACTTTGTAGGGCTGTATTTTGGTCTGTCTTTGACATGTTGTGATATGTCCCCTCAAACACCCCTGTGTTCATAAGGGGAGAGAGCAAACATCTTTCCAGGAAAGGCGTCAACATGGAGATAGAACAGCTGGAAATTGGCAAGTTGCCCTCAGAAGGTTGGGGAAGTAATTTATACTTCCAGCCTCACCACAGGAACTGAAGCCCTGGCAGAGGCCTCCATGTGTTGGAAGTAGCTGATCCAAATGAGATTATTATTAATTATTAGTCACTTTTGAGTGTCTTTCTCAGAAACTGCGGAGTACTTGGGAAGCCCAGACCCTCTCAAGTTGCAATCAATATTGCATACACCTTGCATGGGGACCTGAGTGGCATGTCATTATAAAACAGTATTGATTCCTGACGGAGGGTCAGACATGTACAAATCCTTCACATAAAGATCTGCTCCACCTTCAGAATACTTAATTATTCTTTTCCTCAAAAAGAAGACTGATGGTTGTGGGGGGAAAAAAAACTTGAAATGTTAGCTAAATTAGGGCTACTTCCTGCCAGGAACCAGATCTGTACACATAATTATTTTATTCTCTCCACTGGCACTGATTCACTTTGGGTGAGTGTTGGAAATATCTGTTTTGGGTCTGTAATCCAAATTATTCAGTCAGTTCCTATAATGATGTTTTTTCTCCGTGTGTCTTCCTATATTATTTTTCTGTAAAACAAATCATTGCTTGTCTGGGACCAGCATGCCCCTGATTTTCCTGCTCTTCCTTGTCACATCACCCAGCATGCCCCTGCCAAGAGCTCCGTTCCCTTTCACATACTCTCATAGTCGCCACGTTCTGCCAATTTTATTTTGGCCTATGTCTAATTTCTACTTCTAAGTTGGCATCTCCTCCAGTCCTGTTAGAGGGACTGGAAATCTGGATGGTTTTACTCTGTCCTCCTTTTAGCTACATCTCCATCCGCAGCAGCGATTGTGAACAGGAACGCTTAGCTCTTGTTAGCCACGGAAGCCCTGTGATTCTCCACCTAGATCTGTGGAAAGGCCTTGTACTGCTTTTCTCCTTGTAGGCTTGCCCCTTCCCATGGCTGGTGGAAACTTTTAATAAACGCAAGTCTGATCATGTCACTTGGCCGAGTGAATATCTCCAGTGGCTCCCCATTGCTCCCAATCAAAAATGGACATGTAGGTGTCAATCTGGAAATGACAGATACCGAGTCTCAAAAGACCCAGTTTATCTCCCCAAGACCCAGAGGCTATTGGGAGACTATGTATCTGGAGAGCTGCAGGGACAGCTACGGCAGGAAGGCTTCCTCGGGGGCTTCCTGGCACTTTGAACATCTGTAGTTGGCTGTAAGAGAGGGCTTTTGTACAAAGCTCTGTCCCTGTTATGTTAACCTGGCTTGTCAGTGTGCTGCACTCACAACCCACTCTATCTCAGGCACCTCATGCTTCCTGAGCCACGTGGTAAAGTGTTATTGAGAACGTTACACAGGAGGGGTCTTCAGGTCTGTCCTCCACAGGGATCAGATACAAAGGCCTGCCATCCTTCTCAAAATGGGTGCTGAGGACGTGGGATACTATCGTTTATCATGTGACAGTCTGGCCCTGGTCAGTCCAAATAAACCAAACTGCTGGATGTTTGGCTTCTCTGGCCCCTCATGCTAAATGCCAGTCATTTTCCTCAAACGTTGAGATGATCAGAAGAAAAAAAACAGCCTTGTGTCCCCGCATAGTTCTGAATGCTCCAGAACGGATAAGGAGACTCTCCTACTTGAGAACCATTGGCTCCTGTAACTGCTCAGCTGAGATCTAACTTTGAAAATGGTCTCCTTTCCTAAGAGTATTACGGAGAGCCGGATTAACCTGAGGTCTTTAGGTCCCTGTGTTTGCCCCTTCATCAGCTGTAATGATTGAGCTTAGGTGCTGAAGTCACGTCGCTGTCTTTAAGATCAAGTTCTACCACATAACAAGGCATGATTCTGAATGTGGGCATGACCTTGATCGATTACTTACGCCCCTAAGCCTTGGTTTTCTTATAGAAAGTAAAGATAATACCACCCAGCTCGGCAGATCTTTGTGAAGAGTGAGCAAGAAAACGCCTACGAGGTGCTTATCGCTGTCGCTGCATGGTAGTTTTGTAGGGCGATGTTCACAGTAATCACAGCGATCGTGATGGTTTCTGAGCATAAGAGTCTTACCCAAGAAAGAACCTGAAATTGACACTTACGTGCAAATACCCCAGAAAGCAGAGAGGCAGCTTGTCAAATCAGAAAGGGGGAGGCCTGGGGTAGAAGTCACTGGTCCTCAGCCATTCACTACTTCCTGGCCTTGGGTCACTGCAGTTCTCTGATTCTTACGTTCTTTGCCTGTGAAATGTTTATGTTACCTGATGTCGAAAAGGCCAAATGGCACAAACATAGAAAAGTAACCTCATAAATAATCTGATGTTGCGTAATAAGTTGCCTGCCTATTAAGCATCGGCGCTCTCTACCCCTAGTTGGAAAGCCCCTGCCTGCACTGGGAGAGCAGGCTCAACGGGGGCCTGGCTAGAATGCTCTGCAAGACCCCAGATCTCTCCCTTCACATGCCTCCTCTGCCCATGCGTCTTCTGTCTCCAAGGGGAGAAAGAGCCTGAGAGCCTTTGGGCATCTCTCCCTGAGAGTCCCTGGCCGCGGTCGGCCCTCGCCCAGCACCCGCCGCCAGGGCCTTTGCAATCACGGCGGTCTGCTTGTTGCCCCGCAGCAACAGAGGCGAGAGAAAGAGCTGAGGAAGCAGCAGGAGCGGGAGCAGCGCCGGCACTACGAGGAACAGATGCGCCGGGAGGAGGAGCGGAGGCGCGCGGAGCACGAGCAGGTATGGCGCCTGGCCCCTGGCTGCAGCTTGCACTCCCGCGCGGGGCACCTCGGGGATGTGGGACACCTTCTCTTAAGGTCGCTCAGCTAAGGTTTTCATTACTTCTGGAGCAACTGTTCTCACCTGTTCAACAAGTCAAAGGCACAACCTTGGCCAAGGCCAGAGTCACCCCGCGGGCCTGGGTCTTGTGACTTCCGGGCCCGGAATATCTGATCCGAAGGCAGCGTCGCAGCGCACAGATGAGCCAAGCCCTGCTCTTCTGCTGCTTCAAAAGATCTTTCCTGGGCACGCCGTCTCCGGTCTTTGTGACTTTGATTCACTGGTACAGGCCCCTGTCCCTTTGCCAAAATCGCATCCTGGCAGCAAGTGAAACTGCAGGATGGTTCCGTTCCAAAAGAGTGCCGAGGACGCCCTACCGTGGTTTCACACCTGCTGACCCCACGGGAGCCGCAGAACTTTATAGCATGGTTAATTCCAGGTAGTCCATAAAGAGAGAAACCTGTAATGAGCAGCTTTAAAATTTCGCTGGGCTTATTGAAACCAAGTAGTAGCAGTAAAATGCCGCGCGGCCTCAGCTGGCCACAGCAGGCAGAAGGCTTGTGCCTTTGGCCGCGTTGAGAAGCTTTGGCTGCGGTGTGGCGCGCTCTTTCTGTGTAGGACGGAGGTGCTGGGCTGTGTTTCCCTCCTTCCTTCTGCACTTTAGTGGGCAGCGCTTGTCACCTTTGGAATTACTGGTTCTTTTTCTCTTTCTTTCCCTCTTCCTGTTTTTCCGATTTCTCTGCTGCCTCCCTCTCCAGGAGTACATCAGGCGACAGTTAGAGGAGGAGCAAAGACAGTTAGAGATCTTGCAGCAGCAGCTACTGCATGAACAAGCCCTACTTCTGGTAATGGGAAAGCCGTGAGCCAGCCGACTTGCTCGGTGCTCACCCTGCGTGCGTGCCTGCATGCCTGCGTGAGCGTGCGTGCGTGTATGTGTACCTGTGTGTGTCCTCCTCGCATGCCAGTTCAAAACGGGGAGGGTCCTACAGACCTTGTCAACCCCGAAACTTCCCAGAAACGATACATTTCCTGACCCAGTCTGCCAGGTTCTAATACACTTGCGTAGAGTTGCTGTGCGTTCTTTATTAAGTCCATCTATTTGGGATGCATTATCACGAATCCAGCCTTATTATAAGTCCAGACTGCTTTTAGGCCCCACTGTGTTTGCTGCACAGTGGTTTCTAAGGCTATCTGTGACGTGCTGGAATACAGTCATAGCAAAGTGTGCCTCTTCCATGAGAACCCACTCAGCTCTGCGGTCATATTTCATTTTCAGACTATTAGTTTTACTGTTACGACGGGAACATTTTGTGTTCCCTGCTCATGCAGTGTCCACTTGAAGTACTTTTTTATTATTATAGCACTGCTCTCCAAATGGGCTTCTTGGTGTATCTTTTTTTTAACTGAACTTTTTATTCAATGGCATTTTGTGATTTTTTTAGCTTGTACATAAGCCTGCTAATGGCCTTTGTCAGTCCAAGTTTTATTAAACAAAACAATGATTTAGGTACTATCTCCGGTGGTTTATTTAGTTTTGTCCTTAATTCTGCATGTTTGAATGATTTAATTACCAGATTAGGAGGCGGATGGCCCCTACTAGGGCTTCTATGCCAACCATCCAAATGTCTTCATTATTGCCATTTTCTCAGTAGCAGCTCGCTGGGGACAAGTCAGTTTGCAAGTGGTGGTGATCCGTAAGCAGTAGTGCTTTCATTAAATGCCACACTCTTGGGTGGATACTGATACACGCCTGGAGCTTATTTCTGCCCACTCTCTGACATTCTTCTGCAGCAGTGTTAGTGTAGAAAGCCCTTTGTTACTGAGCATCATTCCACCTCCAGGTCACGCTTCACCCCCACTGCCCCCGGCTTCCCTGTGGTGATTTGGCTCTCTCCTTGTTCTTCTTTCCTGATCTGGACAGGAGTATAAGCGCAAGCAACTGGAAGAGCAGAGACAAGCAGAAAGGCTGCAGAGACAACTAAAGCAAGAGAGAGACTATTTGGTGTCCCTTCAGCACCAGCGGCAGGAGCAGAGGCCCTTGGAGAAGAAGCCACTGTACCATTACAAGGAAGGGATGAGCCCCAGTGAGAAGCCAGCATGGGCCAAGGAGGTGCGTAAGCCAGCGTGGCCATGGTGTATCGGTCAGGCTTTCAGACAGCATGACCTCGTCTGGGGGAAGTCGCTGTTGCGACCAGTGCTGCACCCTTAGGTGTAAGACACACTTCACTTTGGAAGAACCATTACAACATTTCTGTAGGGAAATGGCGAGGCACGTTTCTTCCACTCATGGTCCTTTTGTATGTATTTTTGTAGATAGAGTGGGGTTTTGTAGGCAATAATGGGAAGTAGAAAGCTTCTTTTGCTTGTGGAAGTCCAGCTGAATTTATGACATGAGAATTTTGACTGACTTTTTCCTTGGAAGTCTGCGACATAGGACATCGGAGATTCTGGGCAGAGTCATTTCTTGTTGTACTTAGATCCTATTACTGGTCATGAGCATCATTGCCACTACATTCTCACCATGGTTCCAGCAAATGGATAGTGGAATCCAGACATGTGGCTGTCATGCACACTTTCAGGACCACAGGTCACTTATAATGTACAAATACCTGTCCTTCCCTTGCTCAACTGGTAGGCTAAGGAAAGGTTTTCAGGAGTTTGGCTCTGTAATGAATTGATGTAAAAATCAAATAAAAAGCTATTTGGATGTGAAGGGGGAAAAAGGTAACAAAATGTATAAAACAAAATTTAAAAAATAAAAGGAAAGAAAAAAGGGGTTCTAATCAAGATCAACCACTATTCCCAAGAGTCATGTGTTAGCTGATACAGGTGACATGCTGTTTTTCTTTTCTGTCATTATTTGTGCCACCTAGTGATTTTTTCCTTTGTTTTCTTGTGATTATATCTATTTGTTTAAAAAGATGTTTTGGCTGATTTTATATTTTTATCTAGCTTTATTAGCTATTTATAACTTCAGCTTTTTGTAAATTATACTAGAATATTATCAGAACCCAACTTCTTAGAAAAAGTCCTATTTTATGATAATTTACTTCTATCTTATATATGTATAGAATACACTTCAAACAATATCCTATTGCTAATTATGGAGATTAATAGGAAGTAGAAATTTAAAAATTGTTGCTTTTCTTTAAAATTTTTTGTACCTTTATGTGTTTAAATCCTTTGTAATGATATATCCTATCTAATGAAAATAGCCTTCATCTTAAAACCTAAAAATACTAAATCTGTAGAGAAAATAGTTAAGATTTGAGGCCAAGAACATTTTTGAACCCTTTTTCTTACAGTCTGTAAACATGATCCTTATTTACCTCTCCATAGCTGCCTCTTTCTCTTAATCAATAATTCAATTTTGTGATCCTACTCCCAGGTACAGCATGGACCCCTTATTAATCCACCTGCTCTTCCAGCTAAACACAATCACTGTGCTGCTCAACAGCAGCTGCCATGCCTCCTGGCTGGCAGAGGCGTGCCGTCTTCCTCTGTTGCTAAGCCATTTTCTAGCCATGCCAAGCTGAAACCCTCAGCTAAGCCAGACTCACAGCTCCTGATCATGGCAGGTGTTCAGAAGGCTGAGAAACTGATCTCTACAAAGCTAAGGCCAGTAGCACCCACAGAAATGAACAATTCCAGATCAAGACTCCTGTTGGAGCATCATTCACAGAAGAAATATGGACCAGCTAGTTCTTTTAGACTTTGTTTGGAAGAACAACTAAAGCATCAGGAAATCTCAAGAACCACAGTAAGATGGCAAAAGCGATCTCGCTCCCAAGAATGCAGCCCAGCTCGAGAGTTGGTATCTAAGGTCATTTGGGTGTCCTCTCCCAGCATCTGCAAAGTGGCAAGTCCCCAGTTGTCCAATAGGGAAATTAAGAAGGGCCTTAAGGCCTCACGTGGACGTCAGACCAGGAAAGACATGAATTCATGTGTTTTCGCTAGTACTTCAAGTCTTCTAAGAAGCACTGCATCACTAAGTGACCTCTCCTTTATGCGTGACCATCGGGCCATCAGTATTCCCAGCCCTAAGCATAAAGCTAGAAAAGAGACACCTATAGATACCATCAAAGAGGACCGTGATTCCTTGCAAAGCATCCCAAAATTGCTTCTTTCCTCTAGGCAGCCCCCATATACACAGATGTACCAGGAAAGGAGGGACTGTGTGGAGGCCTTTCCACTCCCTTCCCTCAGCTTCTTCCCAGCCCACTCTGATTTGAATCTGTCTGCTTTAACTTCACTGTTTCCTGACTGCTGTTTGTCCTCATCATTAAATTTCCTGGCCTATCCTCTCTATTCAGAACTAATTCACAGTTCCCGAGCACTCAAAAACCCTGGCAAATGTGCGCAGGTGCCATCGAGGCTGTTTTCTAGACTTCCTCATTTTCCTGTGCTTCCTGGCCAGAGTCCTAGCAATAAAAGAACCCTTGCAGTGGGGAACGCAGACAACATGGCTATGTCAGCAAGCACCCCCGACGTGAGGTTCCTCCGCCACCATAGGGCTGGGCCGCCACTGGTGGGTGACATCTTCTAAGGACCCTGGCTTCCTAACAGCTGGTGCTCCTCCTTTGGCCTTCATGCAGGTGTTCTATGGGATTTCATGTTAAGGCCTTTCCTCCTGGGTGTGGATAACAATGCAGCTTTCAACTAACCTCGGTCCAGCCATGAAGCAGTTCCCAAGTCTTAGAGTGGGTGATAATATGTTAGAAGAATGATAAAATATTCAGGTGGTAAATTTAGGATTGGAACAACTAGTATACAAGTAAGAGCAAATAATTGTGTGCCTTGGCCTGATCTATTATTTTTAACACCCACTTTTGAAATTGGGAATAAGAACATGTGTAAGGATCCTTATCTTCTTGACCTTTTGAAGCTTCTCCTCAGCAATGTACATACTTTTCTTCTAAAGTATTACTGGTAGGTCTTTTTTTTTTTATCTACACACAAGGATCAAAGTAACCAAACGGTAACATGTTTTATAACTTTAGATTTGAACAGAACTTATAGCTTATCAGTATCTTAGCTATCAACCTAAATTACGAGTTCTGGAGGCAGAACAAGAAAGAAACATTTTCTTTTCCGGTGGCATCTTCTTCCAGAATAGAAGTACGCAAACACCCAACAGGGGAGAGCGGGCAGCTGCACTGTGCCACCGTCTCTTCGACTTAGAGTCTTGACGTCTTGGGCCCACACTCCAAGGAAGATACCACCCAGCCGTTTTCTGTCCACTGCAGTTTCCTCTGTAATCTGCTCCAGCCTTTCCTTTCTAACTCCGCTGTGTACATGCTTACCAGAACGTTGTCTCCATTTTTCATTACGTTTCTATCCACTTCTCTTTCTCATTCCAAAGCTGACAGTTTTTCATCAGCAGTGTAACGTAGTGCTTCGTCCTCCGTGTGTCATTCATTCCATCTAGTAGATCCATACTCTTCTTACCGTGCTCATTAATTTGTTGCACACAGTAAGGAATGTGAAAATGCTTCATTTACAGAC
Organism: Ctenodactylus gundi; assembly: GCA_004027205.1. NCBI lineage: Eukaryota > Metazoa > Chordata > Mammalia > Rodentia > Ctenodactylidae > Ctenodactylus > Ctenodactylus gundi. The sequence continues at coordinate 377,520 of PVKB01001469.1, forward strand.
CTTGTGGAGCTCTTCCCTTCTTCCTCTTCCTGAGTATTTACCTGTCCTGAGTGTCACAGTGGCTTTCACCTTGAGAGCTCAGCCAGAAAGGAACATCATGTCTCTGCATTAAATGGATGCAGGGGAAAGTATTCCCTGTTTTCAAATTATCTACCATTTGTAGATTGAGATGAAAGTCACATTTGTTCTGAATTCTACTGAGTATAAGCAGAATTTGTAGATCTCATTTTGAATGACAAAGATTCCTTCTTATTCTCCTACACCTTAAGACGGCATATGATTATCCTGGCTTGGTGGTATCCCTTCCCTCTTCTTCTCAGCCCATATACCTAAAAAAATTTTGTGCCAACACTCAGCAGTGACAGAATGCTCTGTTTACTTGAATGTTGCATGAGACTGTATTATAATTTTTAACATGCCATCATGTTCTCTTTCTGTGATGAATAACATTCATCTGCCTGTAGTTTTATTTGGCAAACAATGATCTGATCAAGGCCAAGATACCTCTGTACCTCCATTCAACCCATCGGACTTTGAAGTCCCTGTACATGAAAACTAATTCTCTCCTTGGCATCTCTCTGTTCTGCTGTAATTTGTTTTCCTTTTAATACAAATTATTCTATGTATGAAGGTCCCAAATTACTACTCAGAGAGTCTAGAGCTGTGCTCTTACTGTTCCTCAGTTTCTGTGTGTGTTTCTTGAGATTTAACATAAAATAAACTTGGAAAGAAATAGGAGGAAGTATGTTTGAGTTCAGGTTCTTAAGTTTCCTGGCTGTGTGGCCAGAAAAGTCTCATGGCTTCCCTAAGATGCAGCATCCTGCACTTCCTGCCTTACAGGAGACTTGTGGGCATTATTTTGAGGTGCACTTGAACAGTAAGCACTATGCAAACAAAAATACAGTACTCGGCATACTGACCTTCTGTTCCCACAAGAAGGATTGTGTCTTTGTTGTTTCTGGTTTGGATTTCCCATGACCAGTTCAGTGCATCTCTCTCCTCTCCTCTCTCTAGCAATACATGAGTACCTCTTTTTATTTCTTTTTCTCATTACTTTTAACTCATATGCTTCATTCACATGGGATCTATCTTTCTTCTAGAATATTTGTTGGAAGTGGAACTCGGACAGGTATTCAGGCCTTTATCTTCAGACAAGACTGCATTGTAAGCAGCTAATGTGAATCAGACACCCCTGTGCTCAAAGGTGCCCCTGGGAAACGGTGACTCCAGTCTTACTCAGTAACCATCTGCCCATGTGGTTTTGCCAAAGAACCATATGACTCAGCTGTTTATATGCTGGTGAACGCAGGATCAAAGTGCCTAATAATCACTTAAAAGTTACTCATTGACTTCTTTCTTATTTGCCATCATTGTCAGTAAAAGTGCAAAAAAAAAAATGTAATTTGATCAGTTAGGAAAAAAAACACAGAATTCCATATAATGTTTAATTCAGCAATTGATTAAGGCCTCTTAAGGCCCAGATAGACTCAGCCAACCTACCATCATATAAAATATTAAAATTCATCCACTGGCACGTTTTTGTTGTCATTTTTTAACTTCTATAATTTTGTTTTGAAATTCTTCACCTTAGTGTGAATTAAGATGTAACCTACAAATTCTGTTCAAAGGTACAAAACAGTGTGACAGCTGACATTGAAGCCGTGTTTCTCTACACATGTAAACATCTTTAGTCTGAAATTTTTTGTGACTTTTATCCTCAACAAGTTTCCTCCGAGATCTTCTCTATTTGTGCTTTTATACATCTACTAGGCCTTCGATGGCAACACTTACACTACCCATTGTGCATCAAACCTCATCTCCAGAGGAATTTTACTTCTGAGACCAATGATTTTCTTTGTTTTTCTCTATACTGCTGTAGTAAATAGTATATTATTTGTGCAGAAATGATCCAAACCAAAATGATCTTAGTTTGCATGTTAACATGATTCGTTTAATAAATAGAAAATTTGTGTTGGTAGTGAAATTGACCAGTGCTCTGGCTTCACTGAGAAACCCATCAAGTCGAAATCTTAGAACAGATCTTTTACAGTCGTGTTCTGGCACCTCAGTCCTTACGCCTGTTGCTACCAGAGCACTGTTGTTGAGAGGTGCTCCTGATATTTTGTATCTACATGCCAGCAAGAAGGTGGAGCACATGCTCTGCTACCGGACTTCTGTGAGCACCTGAGGCAGACTGGAACATGTCTTGATTGTGCCCAGTTTTTAATGACATATATCCTTATTCTGTGAAGGACAGGGCCCACTTCACTCTTTGTCCCACACATATACCTATCTCCTGCTCCATGAGCATGCACACATTGTCATAAATCAGGGACAAGTCTTTACCTTATGTCAAAATATTCAGAAGGACCCATTTAAATGTACTAGCCAGCTTTCCCTCTAAGCAGCACCACTTTTAATGTTGGGTTTGTTATTTTTACTGCTTAAGTTGATCTTCTGATACAAAGTATTTGGGAAGCATTGTCCTCCCAAAGACATAGGAAAGAGTTTTCTTGAGACAAAATGTAACTGGGGATGTGGCTCAGTAGTAGAGCACTTTCCTTGTATGCACTACAGCCTGCAGCACTATAAAAAAAATTTCATTGATTTTTAAAAGACAGTTAATATTTAGGCCAGTTCCTCATCATCATAACCTTTTCCTACATGTTCAATTTTATTTGAACAAATTTCAATCCAGGAAACTTCAGCACATTGGACCCATCCTAAAATAATTTACCAAGTGTAACAATTATTTAAATCAAATATTTTTAATGTTGAAAACTGAAACATATTAATGATATAATTCAGTGTATAAACTGATAACATAGAAAATTTTTCTAAGAGTACATTAGTAACATCTGTACTCAGCTATCTAAACCTATTCACTGCCTATGAAAATCAGCAGCCCAGTTTTTCCCTGATCTTTTCTAATAACAACTTATGAATCCCATGTGGCCTGTCATTCTGTTATTGTTAGGAATGTCTGCTTTACTGTTGGTTGCCAAAAGAACTATCTCAAAAATTATCTCTTTGTTCAACATGGAGGCTTTCCTGCTCTCTTTTTTTTATTGTGCTCTTTAATGTAGTTAGAACTGAGTGTATTTTATATATTAGGAATGTTCTTCATTCTCTAAATATAATTGTTTCCTGAATTTGCAACAACCTATAGCTAGTGTACAGTATGAGGTGTTTACCTGAAGTGTGTCTGAGTCTCTTAAGATCCTGAGCTCTGACATCATTATATATATCACTTACCTATTAACAATATTCACTAGAATAAGAAAATGGTTAACATTTGACCAATTCCAAAGGTCTAGAAATACCTTCTTTTCAAAGAGTCTGCGTTTGGAAAGCAGTACATTGCATGACTTGATCTCAATTTAATCTGTCTTTGTGGGACTTCGTTTACTTTTTGCTCTTAAGTTAAGGATGGCTTTTTTCTTTTCCTTAATGCAGTAGCCAGATAACTGTGCCTGATGTAATTCTTTGCACACAGAACAGACAATGCATGTTCTGGCTAATGTTCTTGCCTTTTGCAGCTAATCTCATTTGGTTTGTGGTGAGCGTCTGGGACATTGGAATTTCAAAACCAAAATCAGGTGGATGCCAATTGTGTGTACCCTGCACAGCCATGGTAGGGGAAGAGTTATTTAGATTAGCTCTCAGGAGAAGCAGGAGGAATGGTTCCTACTCTGTGGAGTATCCCATCATGCTTCAATATTTAAATATTAACATGACAATTTTGAAAAAGCAGACATTCTGTATTTGAAACTGAGTCTGTCTGTAGAAAAATTCAAAATGGGTAGAGGGAATGGGAAGAATAGCACTTTCAAATTTTTATTTAAAACCAGGCATTAAAATGAATAAAAACTATTAGCTTCTACATAAAAATATGCAGAACCACCTAAATATTGAATCAGCAGGAGAGAACGAAGAGATTGCACATCATCGGTGTAGAGACCCTGGTAGCATTACCCTGGTGACCTTGTAAAGCACACCAATCCCACTGACCCCGTGAGAAACAAGACAGAACAAAATGGACCTGGTAGAAATGCCCAAGAACTCTTGAACTTGCCTACCGCCTGACGTCGTCATGTCTTGCAGTGTGCATCTTGGTGATTTAGGTTTCTCTTTATCATTGTCCTCTGTAACCATCTGTTGTAAATGTGTGCCCAGGGCAACTCTCACTTGCTAAAATAAATGGCCTCCTCGGTGCTGTGAGGCGCCTGGGCTCAGTTGCCTGCTTTGGTCTGACAGAGACCCTAGAAGATAGGGAAGGACAAGGACATGGACGGGCCTGGGAGACGGTCAGAGGAGGTGAGGAGGGAAAGCAAGGACAACTCCACGCGGGGAGAGACAGGAGGCAAGAGCAGGGCAGTGAAGCCCACGCTGGGAATGGAAATGAGGAGGAGGGGCGTTGTATTTTGGGGAGCAGAGAGAGACAACTGAAAAGAAAGCTCCCTAAAGAAAGAGAAAATGATACAGGAAGTCTACGTAAGACAGGCAGTGCTCATTATGCGGGCAGCCGGCAACTTCCTGTCAGCAGCCAGGCAAGGAACGGAGTGTTTGTGCACTCAGCGTCACCCTCTTGTCAGCCTCCTCCCGCTCCCGGTTCCTTCCCCTCCTTGTCCTATGAGTCAACCCAAAGCAAGTTTCTATTTTCTCAAGCAATCGTAATGCCTACTGAAGTGTCCTGTGGTTATCTTGGGTGCAGACTGTCTCCCTGCCTGACTCCATATTGTGACCGGTCACCAAGATACCAACTCAGTCATTGTGAGACAGACTCTTACCAGGCCTCAAATTCCCAATCAACAGACATAACCCCGATAATGGGTAATACAAGGATAATGACCCTGGTGTTCTGCATGTTTTTTTTTTTGTTTGTTTGTTTGTTTTTGCTAATAGTAATTATATTGAGTGAGAGAGAGAGAAAGCTTTTTGCAAATTCTCATTGCAGATCAGAAATAGAGAGTCTAGGCTCTGAGAATTGATCAGAGGAATATAAAAATGGCTGTGCAGGTGACTAGAGAAAGTTCTTCTTGGGAAGTGAGCTGACTTCTGTGCACTCAGGCTCTGTTTCTCTTTGGCTTCTAGGTAGAAGAGCGGTCTAGGCTCAACAGGCAGAGTTCACCTGCCATGCCTCACAAGGTTGCCAACAGGATATCTGACCCCAACTTGCCCCCAAGGTCGGAGTCCTTCAGCATTAGTGGGGTTCAGCCTGCTCGGACACCCCCAATGCTCAGACCTGTTGATCCCCAGGTATAATCTCTCCTTTACTTCACTGAGCATTGGGGTATATATTAAAATGTATTTAAACTTCAAGGAATTATAATGTGGATTCAGGCATAGGACCCATAAGATGATGACCCATATTATAGAATTTATAGTCATATAGGAAGCTTCACTGAGTTTGAAGGATAGAGGAACAAGTTAAAAAAAGCACTACCCATAACTTTGAGTCAACCACCAAGTTGCTCCTTAATAAATTGCTTTTCTGGGAATCTGAGATATTCTACAAGATAAGAGTAAGCATTCTTTTACTAATAATTACTGAAACTAAATTTCATATAGACCTTTGAGACCTATTATAAATGATCATATATAATCTCTTATTCCTTGGGACTTGGACTGAAACTGGAAAAAGTAAATGAGCTTTAGATAAATAAAATTATATTTTCAAAGCCAGTGGCTCTTTTCTCCGGGTGTGTGTACTGGACATTGTTAGCACAACCTGGTGATGTGGTATAAATCTGGACTCTCAAACCCACTACTGATCATTGACGTGGGTGGGGCCTAGCAGTTTGTAGTTAACAATCCTTGGAGATGACTCTGTTATACCTTATAGAGTTTGAGAACCACTATTTAAGCTACTTGGTAATTTTGCCCTTAAGAAAGGAGAATATTCCTGAAAATTCTGCATGACTTTTAAATTATATATCCCCAAAAAAGAAACATGAGATAGAGTATGGATTTCTCCAAAACCTTAAAGGTAGCACAGTTGTTTTTCCCTCAGATGTCTTAAATTTCTTCTAGGCACCCACCTGTGTTAAGACTTCCAAAATATATTTTGAGGCCACCTGTGAAATGTGTAGTGTTGGTTGAGCTAGTATATAAAAGAATACTGATAAAGTCAAGTATTCTTGGTGTCTTAAGTTTGCCTATAATAGATGGAATGTTAAGATTTTCCATCACTAGCCAGCTTAACATATCTTCTTTTTGGTTGTTTTTATTTATATATAATTCTTCCATGCCTCCCTTTCAAAGGGATACATTTTTATAAGAACTGCTCTTCCAATACACAAGCATCATCTTTTAAAACCATAACTTTGACCTATGCAGTACTTGTTGACCTACGAAGGTTCAGGGGGAAAACTTCTGAAATTGACTAAGGAATGAAAATGTAGATATGACTGGAAAATGTGACAGCTGATTGGTTAAGTATTCTTCAGTCTCTTCAGATTTTTTTTTATTTTTAATTTTTCCCTCTTTTTAAACTAGGTTTGTGTTTTGTTCCAGATATTTTAATGTGCTTTGTTTTAATGTTATACTTAATATATTTAATGATATATACAGCATTAATATAAACAGTTCTCTTCTGGCTGAAGTATAACATGCAGCAGTACTGGGCCTTGAGGATTTTCTTTGAATTGTCACTGTCATTCCAGTGGAAGCTGCAGACTCATATGAGTTTGATAGACCTTTGTACAAAGCAGACACTGAATTAATGCTTGTGCTAATTTAATTTAGAAAGCACTTCACATTTTTTTTTTTTTTTTTTTGCCCAGTCCTTACCAAACACCTTCCACAGGCCAAGCACAGGCCTAGTCTGGGGGACACAAACAGGAGCATGGCATCTGTAGCTTCTGTCTCAGGGAGCTGAGCTTCCTCTAGGAGGATGGGTTCAGCTAGTCCTGGAGCACAGTGCAGCATTAACAGTGTTAAGGGAAGGGATCCCCTGTGCTCAGAGTCTAATGTGTTCTCTTAACGGCCCACAATTTCACTGAAAGACCGTGTGTCTTTCAGTCCCACCACATGTCAAATTGTGAGACGTACAGCTTTACAAAAAACATCCTGGTATCGAGATGCTTAGTTGTATAAATGGTGAGAACAGCCTGCAGGAAGTAGGATGGTGCAAATTAGGCTGGTCTGCCTCAGGTGTGAAAGAGCAGGGCGCCCTTCCAGGCTCCAGCACATGTGTGCTGGCTGTACAGTCACGAGTGTGGCCCCAACTCACGGTGCCTTAAATTGCTCACGTGTGCAGAGAAGGAAATGTTTGTGTTCGTATCACAGTGGACTCAGTGAGTTCACAACAGGTAAGATATTAGGAGCAGTTTTTGTTTTACAGAGCAGTAGCATCCTCCAAAGTCAAAGTCAGCTGGTCAAATGGAAGAAGTTTGTAATATTAAAAGAGAAAGGCTTATAAAACATATTGTATTGCTGGTCAATAAATAATTCAGTAAATATGGTTACTATTATTTTCATCACACCGTTCCAATGACTTCTTAGTAGTCCCAAGTAAATCATTTAACTGGTTGCCAGAAATGCTGCTTTCGCCAGCCCATTGCTCTCCGTGGTAGGTGCTGAAGAGCTCTTAAGATGATGCTGTAGATAGCTGTGATGGGCTCTCTGTAGTCTGGTTCTTTTGCCCCAAAACGTTTTTCCTTTCAGTTGATTTGAACTGCTAGCAGATCTCCTTTGCTTTTAATAATGCTATTGTAATCATCGGTTTGTGCTTAGATTCCACAGCTGGTGGCTGTAAAATCCCAGGGACCTGCCTTGACCGCCTCCCAGTCAGTACATGAGCAGCCCACCAAGGGCCTGTCTGGGTTTCAGGAGGCTCTGAACGTGGCCTCTCACCGCGTTGAGATGCCGCGCCAGAACTCAGATCCCACCTCTGAAAATCCTCCTCTCCCCACTCGCATTGACAAGTTTGACCGAAGCTCTTGGTTACGACAGGAAGAAGACATTCCACCAAAGGTAGTTTTAGTATTACTGCTGTGGTTTTTTTTATTATCACCATCATCAACATTGTTGTTGGTTATTACTGCCACCACGATTTGGTTCCAGACTGATAAAGAATGTGATCGTGCAAAAGCATCTTCCTTAGACCTAAACTCTTTACTATCATTTTTGGCCTCTGGGGATGTTTTTGTTTTGGTTTTTAGTTTTGTTTTGTATTTTTTTCCCTCCCAAAGGAAATGAGACTCAGGCAGAGTGAGTGACTTGGAAGTGTATGTCCTGTATACGGAATTACAACTCAACCCAGGCGTTCCAGACTATTACTAGCACTGAAATATAGACTAACGGAAGCTGAGCATGGTGGTGCATTCCTGTAACCCAAGCACTTAGGAGGCTAGGCCTGAAGGCTTGCCATGTGTTCAGGACCAGCCTGGGCTACATAGTGAGTTCAGGACCAGCCTGGACTGCACAGCAACATCCTGTCTCAAAAAATAAAAAAAGGCAGTGGATACTTTCATTGATGACTGAATCTACTTGGAGGCAAATTGAAAACTCGCAGATAAAAAGTAAAAAGTTCTGTTGTTCCTCTTTTTTTAACTATACAGAATGAAACTAGATTTCCAGCATGCAGAAGGTAGTATTCCCATAGGGTGCTTTAAGCTGGCTTCAGTTAGGGAAAGCTCCTTCTAAGCTTCGTTAGGATTCATTCCGCCACAGTTAGCTACTGTGGATAAAACAAGCAGTGGATATGGAAGAGTGCTGGATTTTGTTTTCTCTTGGTTTCTTTTTTCACACCAAGCCATTACTCTTTCCGCGGTATGTTCTGGGGTGTGACCATGCTTCTGGCTACAAAGCAAGTATCTGGATGTTTTTCAAAACCCTAAGGACATTTTTGCATCAAATTCTTCCTATTTCGGTATTCTATCTTCTGAGCTTAACACAGAATGTGGTGACAAGTGGAACACTCCACAGTTTCCAGGGAACAATACCATCATTAATTCCAGAAAAAAAAAGACAGTAGGTTTTATGTAATGATTTACAAATATTTTTCATCTTTCCCTGAAAAGAATGTTACAGCAGGATTTCCATTATGTTGGAATGAAAACAGCCGATAATGGCTTTTTTGCTGATATCCTGCTTTTGATAAAGCGGAAGCAGCATTAGAAAAAGTTTCTTAGGAGCCAGAGTCAGTGGGGACAGTAAGATGAACAGGGAGCCCATGGGCTGGAGAGATGGAAAATGGAGGCTGCGGGTCTGCTGTGGAAAAACACAGGCAAAAATCTGTAAAGCTGGGAGGAAAATGGGGATAAGTGTACAGATTTAGGTTGGTGTAGTTGGGTTAGGCTATCTTTTCTCTATAAATATTTATGTTTACAAAAAAGGGGAAAATAGCAGTGTTTAATTTGAACAGGGCATGGCACTAATTCGATCATTCGTTTCACTTCACTGACTGATTTTTTTTGTTGAAGCAAATTGTAAAAAAATAATTTTTCAAAACAAAACTGATACTTTATATTGAAAGTAACTTTCTGTACTAGAATACATAGTAGGATTTTCAAATAATGTACTTATTTTGATACAATTACAGTATTGTGATTTTTTAAATTTTTCTTTGAACCCAGTGTCTTCATGCTTCCATGTCATCACACTCAACTACATCTACAGTGGTTTTTTTGTCTTTGTTTTTGTTTTTTCATTTTGAGACAGGATTAAGCTAAGTTGCTAAATTGCCCAGGCTGGGCTAGAACTTAGAATCCTCCTGTGTTGGCTTCCCAAAGGGGTTGGGATTATAGGCCTGCACCATTGGGCCCGACTTGATTTCATTTAAAGGAAAAGGAAAAAAAAAGTGTGTTTTATAAAAAGCAACATACTTGAATTCTACTGTAAGGTTTTTCCAAATAAGCTAACAATGCATTTTCCTATTGTACCTCATGGTCTTACTGGTACACAGACTTTTTGAACATCCTGCTAATATTTTCAGTATTAATCCTGTTTTTGGAATATGTATGTTAATTAACCAGTGTTTTGGGTTTGGGGGTCTTAATTAGTATTGGTAAGTTGACTGTGCAAATCTATCTGACATGAAGGAGATATTAACAGTAAGTTCTCTCAACTCACTGATATGAGATTGAATGCCCACATTCTAGCCTGATTTTCCAATTTCTTACAATATCTCATAACTAACAATGGAAGTTGGTTTTATCTGGATTGGTCTCATCTAAGGCAACTTCCAGTGAGGCAATGGTATCCCCAGAGAAGTTTCTGTATCCAGCTCTCTTATTCAAACAAGAGAGATTGCTTACAGCTCAGTAAACAAAGATTATGCATCCCTCTTTAAATTTTATATTGAAAATGACCCTCCTTAATGGTGGTTGGAAGAGCTTCATTGCCTTTTGCCAGCCAACCCATTTGGTTTTTAGAGTGTTATGGGGTTTTTTTTGTTTGTTTCTGTTTTTGAGAAATGAAAGATAGATCTTTCATATTTCATATAGTTTTTGGAACCTCAACAAAACTTTTGAAAGGAGTAAGACAGTAGCCTCTGGAAACTGTTCTGTGGAAAATATACCATAAATTCTGGTTTTCCTACAGGTGCCTCAAAGAACAACTTCTATATCCCCAGCATTAGCTAGAAAGAACTCCCCGGGGAACGGCAGTGCTTTGGGACCCAGACTAGGTTCACATCCCATCAGAGCAAGGTAAGGATGGAAGGAGGTCGGGGTGAAGAAAGAACCCCACCTGCCATCATCATTGCTGCTTTCCCCTCCAAAAAATGCCTCTGGTTTTGCTGTAGAAGCACATTGACGTGCCACCAGGTCTGTACGTTTTCGTGGACCGGAACATATGCCTTCAGTGGATTTTAGAAATACAGTATGCACTCAGTGAATGAATGAATGGGCAGCCCAGAAGCTAGACAGGCATATCTTGACAGACAGCTTTTATAATTTAGGGTAAAAATGCAAATACAAATCTGGATTCAATACCCTAAACCATTTACTTCAGAGACCATTCGATGGAGTCGGTAGAGCAGCATGACCTGTTTTGAGGTGATTCTTGGTATCAGGTCAGGAAATGTGCCCTGGGAGCTACTGAGATGCTACAAAGCAATTGCCAAGGAAATGGTGAGCAGCTGCAGAGCTTCTGAAGTTTGGCAAGTAATGAAAGACCAGCTCAGAGAAAGACATCTTCTCTTTGGCATTATGGAGGATCTCTGGAATACAGTTATCCTCCCGCCATTGCTGCATGCTCTCCTTCTAGAATTTTTCAACAAGGATACCTACGGACAGGAAGCTACACTCACTCCCCATTAGTCGGTGCAGAGGTCTCAAGAGAAGCTGGAAAGTAAATATCTTTACAGGATCCAGGCAGATTTGATGTGATAGCAGATGCTGCTTGCTGTTATCATTCATCAAGTTTCTCTCAGATTTTTTCATGATGAATATATCCTTTTTAGGATCCACTGAAATAGCAAATGGCCTCTGTTGAGACTATAAAAAGAATGAGCAGGCTGTTCTCTTGTCCTTCATTGTGTTCGTAATAACAGAAAGACCTTTCTTTACCAGAGACAGTGGGGAGTGGAGGGAGAGGAGAGAGAGAGAGAGAGGAGAGAAAGAGGGAGAGCTCAAACTTAAGGTTATTTGTATATATCTTTAAAATGTGGAAGGCTTTTGATCTTAACCCTTGAATTTTTCTCTTCAAATGAAAATCTTTCCATAAATAAGATGGAACTATACTAACAAAAATGAATCCCTTGTGGCAAGAAGCTAGCCTTTTCTGACTAGAATTACCAATTGCAGGAGGCTCTGAATGAACCATTTTTTCTTCCAGGCACTTGTCAGATTTGTGCTGGTCTGGTGTTGCTAAGCAGCACTGAGGAAGATCGTAAGGCACTGTGGCCAGGGAGCCAGAGGAATGGGAGCTCTGGATCCCTGATAGAACTAAACAGTAATAAATCCCCAATTATCAGCACTTCTTTCTCTTTTGAGCCCTCCCCTCAGGGGTCTGTTCATTAGATCAATTTCTTAGAATTGTCGTTGCTTCTTTAGATCAAGCATTATTTCAACTTTTAATTATTTTTCCTTCTGTCAAGAAGAAAGAACATTTTACAGTCAAATAAAAATGATTTTTAAATTTTCTCTAAATTTTGCATGTATACATATCAGTAAAATGGGGAAAAATTTTCTCTAACATACTATTTTAATAATATTTGGGCCTAAGATAATTGATATTTGATGGTCAGTGGCGAGAAAATAAGAGCTGTTCCCTTGGAATCTCTGAAATATTGTACTTTGTCCAAAGAAGGCAGACTTTGTAAAAGATAGGTAACATTTTTCTACTTAAGAGTTAGAGAGGAAGTAAGCTAAGAGCTAATAATTATTTACCTATTAATTATTTACCTCCAATAGAAGTCAGAAAGATTAGGGGCAGAGTAACAGATCCCCACCTCTGTATGTGGGATGTCCTATTGAATATCCATATTTATTGTTAACATATATCTCCGTGTGGTTAACATTTAGAATATAAAGCTAACTTCCCAGCTCCAGATTGGATTGTCTTTTTAAAAGCTTCAAGATTTGTTTTACTGTACAGAGATAGCATTCACCTCTGTTAGGTAATAAACCCGAAATAATAGCAGATTATTATTTCTCCATGGGTAGGCTGAGAAGTTCCCTGGTCTTGTGTGAGCTCGCTTGTGCAGCTGCCCTGAGCTCATGGGCCACCTCCACTCCTTGCTGCATGCGTCTTCCATCCAGGCTTCTTTGTCACACCAGAACAGCATTTCAGGAGAAAAGTTTCCACGTCTGGCATTTTGAAGCCTTTGTTTACTTCACCGTTATTGATGTCCCAGTAGCCACTGCAAGTCCTGTAGACAAGTGCTATGTCGTGGATAGGAACCCCATGGGCATGAACACTGGGAGATGTGAGTGGCTGGGGCCGCTGTAGTGATGCACTCTCTCCTACCCTCTGTTGGTCCTAAATGAAGTCCGTATAGTTTCTTTTGTAACATTTGTAAGACAGTCACCCATCCATAAAGCCCAAAAATAAAAGGTTACTTTTAAATAGTTATGCATTACAGTGTTTCTAAGTAACATTTCATAAACTTGGTCAATATTTCTCTTTTTCTTCCTAGCCTTTCTTTGAAATGATTTGCAAAGGAAGCTAGCAAAATTACCAAAGTTAGTATAGATTTCAGTGAAAATTGTACAACTAACAAGGGACACATTCAGGCTGTTTTGTTATTATTTTTAACTCATTTGCTAAATTCAGCTTATATATATATTAAGGACCTGCTGTATATAGGACTGCAGGTTTGCCCTGGGACCCAGTAACTCCAACCAAGTCTTCCTGACTCAAACACAGGGTCTATAGGCTATATTATCATGTCATCTGTAGGACTACATGTGTTATTAAGGGCAAAATTACATTTTTTTTTTTTTGGTCCAGCTTTCTCATTTTGCTTTGGTGTAAATAAGCAAATTAATTTATTTATTAAAGGCAGGTACCCTCTTTTTCCCTTCCACGGCCAAGTTAGGGACTCAAAATTTAATTACAGTATTTGAACAAAAGGATTCTTGGTCCCCAAGTCACCATGTGGAAAAGAACATCAAGGAGAGAAACTCTCTCTGTACCTATTACAATGTGCATAAAAGACAAGCTGTATGCTAGGCCAACAAAAAGGAAGAAGAAGGCAGAGCCCAAGAGCAGAGGAGCTCAGTTCTTCCTGTATTTAGCACTAAAGAACAAAATGACAGTAGCATTAGGTGCAAGGTATGGCGCATAACAACCCTGGAATGTGTGGCATCCTTTGGTAATTTGGTAAACAAAGTTTAAACCAATAATAAACTCTTTGTATATGTGAATGGGAGATTTTTAAACTACGGCGGTCAGTGTACAGGCATGTTCCTGTAATGCAGACCCAAGGGGAAGCTTTACTATCCACATACCTTTGCGTCTCCCAAGAATAATGCCCTATTACTCTTCTGCTGCCTGTACATACTCTAACAAATCAAAAAGAGCCCTGCAGAGAACATGTATTTTAAAAAGATACAGTACAAAGCAGGTAGCTACACTGGAATCTGTTACACAAGAAAATGTTAGGGGCAACCCTGAAGGTCCTTGTCTTGGTTTAGAGCAATTTATTATTTGTTTGTTTAGTAATAAACACCCTTGGAGCACTAATTTATATAACTTATGTTCTAAGCGCATTACAAATATTGGCTGTTAACATGTGTCAGCCAGCTCTATGAAGCTAGTGGCTGTCATCATCTTTGTTTTATAGATGGGGAAACTAAGGTAAGTAAGAAGTTAAGCAAATTGCCCATATGACAGAATTAGTAACTGGTAAAAGCCAGGATTCGAATTCTGAATCCTTTCTACCAAGTCTGCCCTCTGAGCACCACTCAGTGCTAATGGTTTCAGCAAGGATGCAGCTCGTCTTGCTCTTTCATTTTCCCAAGGGAAGAAGCCTCGTAACTTATTCATGGACATGGCGCCATTTTGATCCTATCTTTCCCGCCCTGTGGGTTAAGAGTCTGTTAACAGTTCCTCCTAATCTTAAGGTTATTGATTCTTATCATGCAATACTAAGTTTTAAAGATTGCTGTCCCATGAGACCTTTCTATCTCAGACACACTCAGGTTGGAATTAGTGCCGCCATATGCTTTCTACCACTCCTTTCCTCGACCTGACACCTGGTGATAACACGGGACCATGACCCCACGCAGCTTGGTCAGTGGACAGTTCTCACATGCTCAAAGACTTCCAAATGCTTGTCCTGTCAGGGGGAATCACTTGAGTTGAATCAAGATTTGATATTATCATTTAAAAGTATTATTTTAAAACGTCTCAGGCACTTCAAAATTTAACTCTGATTCATGTGCTATTTTAAAGAAATAAAAATTTGATTAAACAAGTATATTCAGAATATGAAAAGATTTAGATTAAACCAGAAACACCCAGGCAAAATCCAATGAGTAAATCCTTAATTTCAAAAAAATAATACGTTTCTTCCTAAACCTATCTTCTTATGACTTGTTGATTCTCATTGGTTGTGCCATCAAAGAACAAAGTAAGATGAATTTTGGCAGTCAGCCAGTTAATTAAAGACTTGGCCCAAGTACTTGGGCACAAAATCACTTCGTAATCCTCATTTTCTGTCTTGACTTTTTGTATTCTTCAAGTGGATGGAATAATCGTCACATTTTTATTTTACTGTGTATTTTATAAACCAAACAGCACTGCCTGCAGGATGGCAAATGCCTGAATTAAGTTAGCATTTAAAGAAACCTATTTGAATGTTTTCAAGTTTTGACATGTTTGAATCTTAATATGTAAACAGGAAAGTCTACAATTTAACACAGTTCTTCTCAAATTGAATCTAAGAGCACTTAGTCAGACACCTTTGCCCCATGGCCAGGCCATACATACACAAGGAATAGGTGAATAGTGTGACATTTTCTCCATTGCTCATGCTTTACCAAAAGAAAATAAAGGTGAAGTAGAAAAAGCACCATAAACCTTTTCCTATTTCTGTGTGTGGATATGGAGAAACTAAATACTACTTCTAGTCTCCAGCAATAAAAATAGCAAGCTACTAAGATCAGTACCTGCGCTGGCTGGTTCCAGTAGGGAGGACTTGTGCTAATGAGGCCCAGGCCAGGCATTTAATGCCGTTGGGATCCAGTCAGCTTCACATGGGAGGAGGCTACGAGGCCCCTCAGAGATGGCGTGCTCATCCAGCTAGTTGTGCTAATGTCTGTGCTCCTTTCTGATGCCAGGACAGCCTGGCCTAGGGCCCCATCAGCTGGCCATTGTCCCTAAGCCTACCACAGCAGGTACACAGTCTCTACCAGGCTTGTGAGGGTGATGCTCTGTAGCCTGACCTTCTCTTCTGACCCCTCTACCTTCCCAACGCTTCCTAACCCAGACTTGTACTCCATGTTGTGGATGTCCTCCCAACGTCCAAGGGGACCAGGTCAATACCAGCCCTTGTCTTTGCTCAGGATGTTTCCAGCCTTCCACTCACTGTGCCAACACCCACTCAAGTCCTCTCTCCTTCAAAACACCTCCCTTGTCTCCTCCAGTCTGCATGAATTCCTCCCCAGACCCAGCATTATTTAGTCTGTGCCACACACAGCATTCAGAGCCTTGCACGTTCACTATGACCAACACTGCCTGCGTCTTGCTGCCGTGATGATGCTGTATCTGTACTGGCTGCCCCATAACCTATGCTTCTCCATCCCTCGTCCTGGTCCAGTGAGACTGACGTGTAATCGGTGTGCTCTGTCACCCATGCAGCAACCCTGATCTCCGGAGAACTGAGACTGTTTTGGAGAGCCCCTTGCAGAGGACCAGCAGTGGCAGTTCCTCCAGCTCCAGCACACCCAGCTCCCAGCCCAGCTCCCAAGGAGGCTCCCAGCCTGGCTCCCAGGCAGGATCAAGCGAACGGACCAGAGTTCGAGGTAAACCATTCTCTTTCCCCTCAAGAGGAATGCAGGGACCGGGGGAAAAGGGTTACTTCCAGACTCTAGCCCTGGGGTGGCCACCACTGTGTGATACCCGAGTCCCTGAGCTGCTCTAGCCTCCATCTCCTGAAGGGACTGGGCCATATGCCCATGACCTCAGAGTGTAGACAAAATCCTTTCTAAGCTCAAACATGAGTGGTTTTCCATAGAGATTATCAAAAGTCATTTTATTTGAATGTATAGCTATCCACCTGAATTTCCATTCAATTGTATTGTTTCTTTTTAGAATTCACATACCCCTAAATGTCTTGCTCCTAGTACATCAGCCATCCCTTTCAGCTTTCTGAATATAGTTCATCATCCTAGGTGTTTCTGTTTCTCACTCATAAAATATGATGGCTAGTACAAAATAAATACATTTTGAGGAGAGAAATAAAATCTTTGACTTAAAACTATACATTTGATTCTTCTGGTTATTCTAGGTAAATAGGTCAAAATTATGCTTTATAAAAATTTAATTCAGATCATTTATGATAGTCAAAATTCAGTCTTTCTGAATACTGTTTTCGGAAGATAATTTTGCTACCAAGTGGTAAAGATTGGTATTTCTTAAAGTCCAAGTTGATAAATAGTTATATAAATTATTCTATCTGATAGAAATCACCAGTTCCATATTCTTTCTTGGCCTCCTCAGTAGACACATCCATAGTTTAACTCCTAGTATCATTTTAGGTTTCAGGTAAGTAAGATCTCTATATATTTGAAAAGCTTGAACTCCAATGTATGACACCCCTGTCTATGGACCGGGATGTGGGATGTGCACTGCCATGGCCACCACCCCCCATGCCCACTACGAGAATTCTGCTTATGTTAATGGCCCATCCCAGACCTCTGTAGATCTTTTTGACCGTGATCCAGATTTTTGACTTGGAAAACTGCCGTTCCATTACCTTTTCTATATTCATAAGCAACCATATGTTCTTAGAGCAAATATTAGAGAGAACCAAAATGATATTATTTTAATTCTCTGATCTACTTCCAGTTCTTACATTCTTGCATTCTTTCCCTTAGCCCTAGTTCTTCTGGGTTAAAAGTGGTTTTTGTACGCCTGGTATGTCTCTGCTTGGGAAAGACTATTTTAAAAGAAAATGACACACCACTCCTATCCTACACTGCTTCTGCTCTACCAAAAAGCTTATAACCTAGACAGAAGCTGTTCCCTTTGTGTCCATAGGAAGCACTTGGCCTTGTTCTCTGTGCCTCTGTTACTGTAGGGCCCTTGTCCATCAGCACCCTGTCTGCCTCCCCTCTCATTCTTTCTTTTGTAGAAGGTATAAACCCATCTTAAACTATTCAACCAAGTAATATATTTTTTTCCTCACCATGATGAGTATGTGGTTGTAAGAAGAAACAGAAGGTAGAACCTTAACTTGGAAGCTGGTTTAGCATAGTGATTGAGAATAGAACTTTCAGAAATAAAAAAAAACCTT
The DNA here is from genome assembly GCA_004027205.1 of Ctenodactylus gundi. NCBI lineage: Eukaryota > Metazoa > Chordata > Mammalia > Rodentia > Ctenodactylidae > Ctenodactylus > Ctenodactylus gundi. The sequence goes on from PVKB01001469.1 coordinate 395,431, forward strand.
GTTCAGTCCAAAATTTTATCATCACCTCTAGCCTGTTATGTCATCTTTCTAAGTCTGTAAAATAGGAGAATAGCGTCACCCCATTGGGTTGGAACACGGGGTGTATAAGGTAGTAGACGGAGAAAGCATCTGACGCTAAGTTTAATACACACTGAGTATTCAGTAAATGGTGCTGTAGTAAGGCTTGCTACAGTTTTTCTCATTCTCTTTCGTGACTTTTGGTCAAAAGCCTGAAAGTATCTGCCTGGTTTTGTTTGCGTGAACATTTATTGCCTTTCTGTGGCTATGCTTGAGCATCTGCCTAAGTGACGGCATGATGACACGTGCACTGAGTAGCCCTGAAGGGATGCCTCTTTGCAGATGACTCACCCAGACTCCTTGACGTCAGCACTCCTTGACAGTCATGTCTCTTTCCCCATTCCCACCTGTTTTTCTGACAGCCAACAGTAAGTCAGAAGGATCGCCTGTGCTCTCCCATGAGCCTTCCAAGGTGAAACCAGAAGAATCCAGGGACATCACCCGGCCCAGTCGACCAGCTGTGAGTGCTTTTCTCTCTAAGAGTTTTGAACTCTTAATTCATCAAAGAACCCATAAGTTAAAGCAGTTGGGGATACATTCATGATAACGAACAAAAATTATTGAGACCAAGAAGAATGGATGTAGAAGCATCCAGAAGGAAGTCACACCTAATTAGAAAAGTTCTGACCAGATCTTGGGTTGTTTCCTCTGCCTCTGGAGAGTTTGCTGATCGTCAGCACTCTTTCAGAGACTAAAACAAGAAGAGAAATAATTCATATCATTCCATAATTTCACTTCAGCAACTTTGGCAAAAAGAAGTTAAAAATAGCCATTAAGGACACTTGAGTACTTCCAATGGATTTCTCTTATATATTCTGCCCTTTCTCAAATTATTTTCCACGTGAATTAACATAACAGTTTTTCAGCTACTTTCTGTGCCCTTAGGAATTGTCTTTTATTGGACCAAAACTTGATAAACATGGTGTAACAAGGGGCCTGGCAACTCGAAATCCAGCTTCAATGCCAGAATGCAATGGACCCCAAGTAGCCTTAAAGAAAGAATTAAGAGCATGCAAGCTGAAATTGAAAAGTGGAAAATTAATTTAGGATGCGTTACTGCTCATTTATTTCAATTTTCTAAAGACTCTTTTCCACGAAATGAATGCAAAGCCATTTTGGTTTACTCTGTGTTCTACATCTTAAAGTACACGCTATACCGGATAATAACAAAGGTAGTTTGCAACATTCTGAGTTGGATCTTTTGCCCATTGGTCTTCATCCGTTTTGTACTAATGATTCCAATTCTGTGTCTAACCCGCTTCCTTTCTTCTGGCCTTCCTCCTGTGGATTCTCCTGGATTGGGTCATCTTATCTCAGAGCTATAAGAAAGCTATAGATGAGGTTAGTATTGTCTTTTTTTGATTATATTTTCATAAGATATAAATGATTACCTGATTTCCTGATGTTAAATTTAGAAAACAGGATAGTGGGATCATAGGCTTAAAGCCCCCTTTGTCCAATCCTCTGCGGGGAAGAGAGCCTCTTCAATGGAAGCCAGGCCATAGTCTCAGACCTGTCCACATACAGCTTCAGAGCCCACTCCTCTATGTGATGATGCCATGTTTCCCACGTTCTAGCCTGGGTAACAACTACGGTTGGTGTTTAGTGATGGCATAGTTTACCTTTCCAGCACCTCCCTGTAGGAAACCTGTACTCGCCAGCTTCACTACGAGATGGCTGTCTTAGTTTTACTAAGAGAGGAAAGAGACACCATTCCAGGGCACTCCAAATGTATAGTGCGTGATTTGTGAACAAGGAGTTACTGGGTATGGTTAAATTAATTTTGTGCGACATTAACAATAGCCTCAGTAGCAACATCAACTTGAGTTAATGAATCCTGGCAAGTTAAATGACTTTATTTCCTTATCTGTGGAGACGGTTTTCCATTAGAAAAATATATGGCTTTGTCAATTGTAGGTAGCTTGCGGAAGAAGGATGACTGCCTTACTGCTGTTTGTCAGACCTGCATGAATACAGCACAGTGGTTTTTGTTTTTTTGTTTTTTTGTTTTTTTTTTAACAGCCAGGCCTTGCAAAAAGTATTAAATGCATGGAATGTAAAGAATACCATTATGGCTTTAAGGCTGTAGCTCTGCTGGGGATTGTTCTTTTAAAATTATGGAAAAAAGGCATTGGTCTATGGAAAGAGCAAACTGCATTTTAATCTTGGCTCCTTTGAAAAATAGCTGGCTAGTACAAGTCTTATACCCTCTTTAGGCCAGACTTTCTTCAGCTGTAAAATCAGATTGTTTAGGGTCACTCCAAGACGTGTGCAAAGGCGTTTTATGAAGTATAAAGTGTTGCAGAAAACCAGTTACCTTGAGTGCTCAGCTGGGCCGTAAGCACGGAGCTGTTTCTATAGGTGGGAAAAGCATGTTTCTGTGCATCTGGTCTCTCCCTTCACTTCCACCAGTGAGCCTTGCTTTTTTAGAGTTATGACTACCTCCCGTTCAAAGTGATGTAGGAAGTTGTAAAGCTGCTTAAGACCTGTTGTTTATAAGGGGATGAGACTCCACATGGCTACAATGCGTGGGTGGTATTTATAGGAGGGAAGAGGGGTGTTTTTAATTACTCTGTGCCGCAGCCTTGCTTGTCCCTTTTCCTTATTAAGAGCAAGAAGGATGGGGAAATCACCACGTCTTTAATCAATTTTCAGCCGGAACAGGTGAAAAAAGAGATGATTTTCTAGTACTGTGGTTACCAATAAAATGACTGTGTATATTCCCAACCTCAGGGAAATTTCATGAGTCCAGAAATTGGCACAGAAGCCCCAATTCTGAGAGTGAGGGCCCTGTGGGCCTTGACTGGTTAGCCCTGGATATTTTAGGCCTTTATCATTTTCTTGTTTTGATGGGCCCTGCCAAACTGGACAAAGATGAGAGGAGGCAGCAGAGATAACCGTAAATCGCTGAGGTGGTGTGAGCTGCTCAGCAAACTTTTGGGGCCACATGTGGCTGGAAGCCCCCTGTGTGATGCTGACAACCCTAGCTCTGGAATATTGCTAATGCAACCCATGAGAACACAGAATGACGTATCCTACCTGGCGCTGTGGCTCTCAGCCACTGCCCTCCCCTTAGGAGATGCTAGACAAATCTGGAGACAATTTTGGTTGTCACACTTACGGGTCAAAGTGGAGCTACTCGCATCTTGTACAGAGGGCAGGAGGAAACCACTAACATCCTATGGAACACAAGAGAACAATAAAGGTACTACTAACCCTAGACTTGGCATCATGGGTCAATAGTACCACAGGCGAAAAATCTTGAACTAAACCTTCTCTATTCTTCTGATAGGCCTTCCCTCTCAATGACTGTTTTGCCATTTTGATAACCCAGGATTAAAATAAAAAATCATAAACTTGTTTTGAAAACTTCTTGCCTGTTATGCTAATTTAATGGTTCAGTTTTTCATAAGAATGGGCTAGAGGAATGGCACAGTAGTGAAAGTACTTGCCTAGCAAGCCCGAGGCCCTGAATTTGATTCCCCAGTACCTCATAAGGCCAGGCTTGGTGGCGCATGCCTATAATCCCAGCACTTGGGAGGCTGACGCAGAAGGTTTGCCATGAGTCCAAGGCCAGCATGGATCTCACAGTGAGTTCAGGATGAGCCTGGACTACAGAGCAAAATACTGTCTCAAAAAAAGGATTAATTTGGAGAGTATCTATTAATTTTACATTTTATACTTCCTTGTGGAATATAGCATTTTGCAGATCGGTCTGTGATTATTTAGAACCTTTGAAAATAAATGTTTTATTTTAGCACAATTAAATATGTGACATGAAGATTATATGATAAGCCCTAGCCTCTTACCCTATTTCTTGTTAGTGTGCACGGGGAATCTGAAAAAAAAAAAAAAAAAAATCCAGACTCCAACCATCCCGGAAGTGAACCGGCTCAGTAACTAGTCCAACTCATTATCCCTCACTTGAAGACACTTAAGTGACCTGCCAGGTGTCATATTTTTGGATTTTCTAAGAAAAAAATAAATTATATAAAACAAAAAAAGGCCACCTTAAAATTCTTTAACAACATAAGAGTTCAAGAAGTGGAAGTGGAATTTGAATAGACTGCATTTTGAAAAAGAAGCCTATCAAAGCACCTTTTATGGCAAATTATGTGCATAGTTATCAGATTAAATACTCCTTAGAATAAAGAAAGTGTTAAAGAATCCTTTGGATTGCAGCTTCTTCACATTTGTTGCTTACTGAAAAATTGACCATTTTACCATATTTCTTTTTTAGTCATATATTGTCAAATATTTTCATGCTAAATAGCATTTTTATTCACCCCTTTTAATAATTTTTAACTTCGTGCTTGTAGCAGCGAGACAATCAATTATCAGAGAGGCTCATTTTATGGAGAAAATTGGTACTGTTAGAGAATAAAATGTATGAAAATGGATCTGAACCCAGTACTGTCAATTTTAGACCATCTCTATTTTCTATAACTTTGCTATTAGTGAATTGATGAGAAACAAAACTTCAGCTAAGTATGTACACTATTAGGAGCAGATGATTAATTTTCTTTGGGGCTATTCCTCAAATTACTCATTATTGTTACCGAGATTTTCACAAATGACTCATCTACCAAGGTGTTACTAATTACACTTAACAGCAATTTGCAGTTATTCCTACTGTTTCAGAAAAGTGCTTTTTAATAATAAACAAAAATATTCATATCCATAACCACATTATAAACCTTGTGAGAACTTTAAAATATTTCTAACATATACAGTTTTTTGGAAAATGTAGGTCATTTTTAACAAGTAGAAGTTTCTTTATATAAGTGGGCTATGGATTAGCTAAATATTTATAAATAATTTTGGTTTTTAAAAATTTGTTGTTTTCTGAAATGTCAGAAATAAGGAAAACTTAAGCCTTCAAGGTAAACATATCATTAATTTAAATAAATAATAGCTGATAGTATTATATTTTACTGAATTTTTGAGAATAAAAGAAATTAAACCATATTCTCTCTTTAAATGATAATAAATTTTTTTCAAAGACAAGTAACATTTTAAATGCTAGTTATATTCTTTAATTAGATTTAACATGGTCCAAATATATAAAAGTTAAAATACAAGATTAATTTAGCTAATTTTTTATCATTTTTACTGGTTTGGAAGGTTACAGCTTACTTTTATAACCCTAACAAATATCTGGACCATACTCAAGTATAGTACATTTTTCACTTTCTTTTCAATTTGACGAAGATAAACATTAGTAAACAACTAAAAAGCTGAAATTTAGGTATTAGTTCTATTTTGGTCCACTGCCAAAATAAACTAGAAATAAATTTGCATAAAATTTTATCTATGTGGCAGTTTCCTCTTTTTTAATAGTATACATTTTACTTAAACACCAGTAAGCCTTTTTAATAAAACTTTATTTTTACTTTCACAGATGCATAAGTATGTCCACTGAGATAGTGTCCACGACCTGGAAAGAGAAGGGGAGGGGGAGAGCCTCAAGTTTGTTCGTGTTATAAGGCAGTTTAAATTTGCAGAAGCTTCCCTTTCTCAAAGGCTTCAATTCAGGTGTCTTAGTTACTTATCCACTGATGTGACAGAATACCCAGCATCCACAATTTAAGAAAGGAAAGATGCATTTAGCTCACGGCTTCAGAAGGTCTTGCAGAGTCCGGGCAGCTGGTGCCGATGGAAGTGCATGGCAGAGGCTAGACACCTGCTCATGCCATTGCAGACAGAAGCCAAATGAAACAGGGCAGAGGTGAGATGTGTGGAGACTCAGGCGGGCGAGAGCTTTCCCAGGAAGAGGCTATAACAGTGTTTCTTCTTCCTTCCTCTCATTAATTCAGGCTACCAGTTGGGCCCACCACCCCAAAGTGGATGTCCTGCCTCACTTTCTGGCCCGCAACTCAATCACACACACCTTAAAGCTCGGCCCTGAACAACCCCAGTCTCAACAAGTTGACACAATCTTTCCAAGTCAAACCCCAAGCACCTACTCTTTCCAGCCAGGCTCTACCTCCCAATAACACAGAGTTCCACAGTTACCCCACTAAATCCAAATACATGAGACTTTGGGGGGATGGATGTTCCAGATCCAAGCCATAGCATCAGGTAAACTAAAGACATATAAAAGTCATTACTACTTTCCCTGTGATTTTTATGAAATTAGAAGTGACTCAGTTACCGTCTTCTACTTCCTAAATGTCAACTGAAACATCTGAAGAGTTTCCTCCCGTAATCTTGACAGGATGGTTGCACCTGACATGCAGATGGCAGTAGAGAAACAGGATGGTCTGTGTTTTCTCTGCATAAATTATATTTACAGTGTCACTATTCACATCTATCATAACTTTTCTTCTAACCAGTTGGGATACATGATTTAACATCAAGTGGGTCACTGAAATTATTCCTACATCAGGTGAACTGGGCAGATACATTTCTGGACTGAAATAAAGAGAGAATATGGCCATCAGGAAATTGTAGGGTTTAGTACTTTTCAATGAGTTTCTGTCTCCCTAATTCCCTGTCTCTCACTGAATGCTCTGATTCCCACGTGGGTCACTAAATAGGGAGAAATGGTAAGACTGCTATCAAATTGCTTCTTCCTCATTTGCATGCTGTGCCATGGGCGGTTTAACCCATGCAAATTAGAGCGGCCATGCTGTGGCAGAACTGCTTCTCTCTGCATTGCTCTGAAAGCATGTAAGTTGAAAGGTAGTCAGATCCTCAGCACACTGCCTGCAATGTGCCTGGTGACTAAATAGCACACCATCACATCCATAAGGCTAAAAATTTCATCATACTCGTGGAAAACTGAAAATGTACTCTTCCTTTTGGTGTTTGCACATTCATTTCAGTGTTCTTTGCCAGGATTTCTGCCAGGTGACTAGAGTTTAAAACAAGAAAATGAAACACCAATTATTCTGGAAGAGATTTTTTCGTTGTTGTTGTTCTTGAGTTCCTCGGCTATGTGGCTATAAATTTCAGTGGCACTAGGCTTTGGGGAGGGCCATCATTTGATGTGGTGCCTCGGCTCTCCAGGGAATGATGACACACACCTAATGAACCTTGAGAATTGCTCTGTTCTATGACTGATGCTAGATTTTGGTATCGCAGCAATCATAAGAGGGGAGCAGCCATCACTGTGGCTTGGGCAGGAGTCCCAGAATCCTGGGAAATAACTTTTAATCCCATGTATTTTTCTTTAATTCTGAGGGTGACCAACTGCACCTTCTCAACTAAAACGAGCACCCCATGTCTGTATATGCGTGTATGTGCACAGAAGGGCACACGCATATGTGCACGTTCCTATTCAGAACTGAAGCGTCCTAGTCTAGCTATTGGTTTTGAACAAAGTTTAAATTGATTTCATCTTTCTTTTCTAGCTTCTACACGCTATGAACATTGTTTCCTTAGTTCCACGCAGTAACTGTGTTTGTCACAGTTCTCGATAGAGCTTTTTTGTTTGTTTGTTTTTCTTGTGCTTAAGCGGGAGCACTGACTTTCTGAAAGATGTGGCTTTGGGTGTATCTAGAACTCTACACTGAACGAACTTTTATTTTGTAGGATCTGACGGCATTAGCCAAAGAATTAAGAGAACTGAGGATTGAAGAAACCAACCGCCCCCTTAAGAAGGTGACTGATTATTCCTCCTCCAGTGAGGAATCAGAGAGCAGTGAGGAGGAGGAGGAAGATGGAGAGAGTGAAACCCATGATGGGACCGTGGCCGTCAGTGACATACCCAGGCTGATGTAAGAGACTGCTTGCTTATCTCCCTCCCTCCCTCCCTCTCTTCCTTCCTTCCTTCTTTGCTTTTTGGTAGAGCCTTACTACGTCACCCAGGCTGGCCCCAAAATCTGGGGCTCAAGAGGTCCTCCCACCTCAGCTTCCTGAGTAGCTGGGATGTGCCACGAGGCTTGCCTCTAGACAACTTCTTAAATGTAGTCCAGGAAGGGACTAGTCTTCAAAACAGAAAGACAAGAAATATGAGCTAAATATAAATTGTATATGGATCATCGGCAAGACAAATTGACTTTAGGGATTTGGGGTTTTGCTAGAGCACAGTTCTATAATTGGCTCTCTCCATAGAGACAATCACTTAAAATATGTAGCATTTCTAGGACTGCGTGTGCTTTACCTACTCATTGCCATTAGATTGACTGCTCCTTGGGTGACTTCTTTGGTTCTTTTTATTTCCGAAACAAACAATGTTGACAGCAGGCCATTGGCACATGCCGTTTTCCTGCAACTAAAAGAGGAAATAATAGTGCCACTTAGAGATTAAAACGAACAGCATGAGACATACATCCCATCTCCACGACTACCGCCTGTGAGTAAAGAGGGATGCGCATGGTGGTGTGGGGTAGCGTCCCAGCAAGGTAGCCAGGAGTCCAGTGACCATGCCGAGGGACTTGTTTGACTCAAGTGAACATGTTAGGATTTTCCATTCCTTCTTCTTCATAGTCTCTTTCACGTGATCCTTTTCTGTCGATGGCATCTTCACCACGTACTTCCTGTCACTCTCTGTGCGTCTTCTTTTTAGATATTTATGTCTGTGCCTACCTATATTTCCTTTATACTTTTATATAGCCTTTACTTTTTCTTTCTTTTCTTTTGTGTGTGTGTGTGTGAGAGAGAGAGAGAGACAGAGACAGAGACAGAGACAGAGACAGAGAGAAGGAAGCTCACTGGTTGTTTGCTTGTTTGTTTCACACTGGAGTGATTCCTGTGGAAATGTGTCCATCCTCTATTGCTTCTCTAGTTGTTCTCCCAAATACCAGGCGCCATTGCCCTGGTTGCCAGAATTTTGCAGAATACATTGCTAACTTTTCCAGCTTCACTCTTCATGCACCTCAGTTTCTTTGGCTTACCTACCAGTATTAATCATCAGACCATACTGATCCTGTATGGAGAAGATATCATCATTGTCCAGTTCATGGGTTAGAGACACCGGCCTGAGCAGTCAGCAAGGGATGGCATCCATTGTTAGCTGTTATTATGTCCAAGCATTTCTAAGAGGCAAACCCCATTATCACTGCTGAGAATCCATAGTTGTTTTTCTAGTGTTGATAACTTAGTTACTGACAACTATAAGTATGCTAAATTGTGACATGATGAAGCAAATTAAATTAAATTGCTCTTCTAATATTAAATAAAATTGTTCTAGAGGCAAAATCACCAATCCAGAACATTTTAGGAAAATATGCTTGCCTTTTTGGTTTTTACCCAGACTCAGCATTGCTTAATTCTTCTGGCAGATTTTCAGAATTCCCTTTAAGCACTGAACATACATCTTATCCTCTCAGGATAAAAGTAGATGCTACAATTAAAAGATTGTTGAGATACCCATTATGTATTAGACACTTTGTTGAGGACTTTTTGACATGTAATAAATATGTACTTAATAGTTTTCCTTCCAAAAGCTTGTATTCTGTTGAACAGGGACAGACCTATATATGAAAAACTGTAAGTGAATATAAACATTTGAGGAAGAACCAAAGACAGCTTGTGAAGAAACGTCACCTACACCTGTTTTCAAATATGAAACATCATATTTTGCAAAGCTGTGGAGGGGGCTCACCCTTCTACAGGCATATTGGAAATTCTGCCCAACTGCAGAAAAACACCCACTTTCCTAAAAAAAAAAAAAAAAAAAAAGTAAACCATGCTGGGCTTCTCTATACTGTCAGGTACTACCCAGTCTCTCTAGAAGTCACCTATTCAGAGTCCAGAGAGCAGAGGTAGAGGCTATGCCCTTTTCTGTGTTGCCAATATGTCACATGTACAGTCTTGCATTTCTGTGTTGTAAATTGAATCCTAATTTATTATGCATTTTTCTCCCTGTGTGGGCTCTCAGACCCTTGAGAGTGGGACCCGTGTCTTACCCGGGTCTCTACCTTGCACACCTTGGCACTGTGGCTAGGATAGATGAAGTTATCAGTAACTATCATTTTCATTTACATTTCTTTACCATGAAGTGAAATTACAAGTCCTGACTTAAGAGAATTTATATCCTAATCCATAGGAAAGACAATTATGTAAGTAACAGCAAGACAGAAAAGAATAGAGGATAATATTACAATCCCAGGGGAACTGAAGAGTTGAAGGGAAGGGTACAGTAGGGTGAATTAGGGAGAACAGGGTGTAGGGTGAGGAGCCTGGATTAGGGAAACCAGGGAACAATAAATGTCCACTTAATCACAAAGCAGTTGGGATCTGCGGAAGGCACTTGGAGCTAGGAAGTGACATGGCAGTGCTGTGTCTGAGGGTGATGACTATGTGGGTAACACAGTTAAGAGGAAATATTATTTTGATTCAGATAGGAAATAGTGAACTGAGACCATCACAGAGTGCTTACAGTGGAGACAAGACTTGACTAGACTCTTGAAGAACTGGTGAATTTTAGAGAGATTGAAATGACCAGTCAGTAAAGAACATTTAAAGTATTTTATTATATATGAGATTATACTCATGGAGAAAAGGATATAAGTGTAAGTTTATATGTGTGTTTACTCCAATTTGGTCAATTGTATGCATATATTTCATATTTATATAAAACAAAGTCATTCTGTTCTCCAACATGGTAGTCATATGCTTAAGAAATTTCATACTACTAAAAAGCCATTATAAAACAGTTACTTCTTTAAGGATAGAATGTCTGGGGGCTAGAGTGTTTTTTTATACATTCTATTGCCTTTAGTTTCTTTTGTTAAGATAAGCCTTTATAATTTGCACTATATTTTTAGAGCAGAAAATAAAATGTACTCCCATAGAGTATATGCAAAGAGCATCTCAGAAATTGCACTCCAGTCTTGAAACCAGCAGTTACAGGTGCTAGTGTTCAGAGCTGTAGTTTTTCCTATGTGCAGTTTCACACTGTGCAGGGTTTAACCTGTAAGAGTGCACAAAACTCTGTGTTCCCTAACCAACCAGTTGTACTGTGTCTCCATGCCTCAGACATAGAATAGAAAAATAATGAGGAAAGGGACACAGGCTAGAGTTATGTTAAAAATGATTACCTGTGCATTATACAGTTATGAGGGATTTTTAAATTTATATTTATTCCCCATTATATGATGGGCATATACTACTTTCAAAATCAGGGGAAAAAATCTTCACAGAACAGAAAAAGAGGAAAGGAAATATGTAAAGTTGATATGCGTGTCATAGTAACCAAGCAAAGAGGCGAAAAGACATCATTTTGTTAATATTTTCCCTCTAGCACTGTACATGTTTCACAACAGCAAATGTAAGACAGTCTGGATTTGGGGACCATCTACTGCTAGCACAGTGAATTTTACACAGTCTAATAAACTGCCATCTGAACAACAGAGCTATTCTTTCTTTATGTTCCCTGCTTTCTGTCCTCACTGCTACAGAGTCATGGTTATGCCAACTGCCTGCCCGTTGGGCGTCTGTAATAACCCCCTTACAGACGCATCCCCTTGCTGTCAGTCCTCTGCTCCGCCAGCCCTTCTTAAGGACCGGGCTGATTAATGGTGCAGAAGGATGATGGTCATGCTTTGTCTCTATCAAACTGACCTCTTCCACAGTTCTCATTCTTTCTAATAGGGCGTCTTTCCTGGAAATGACTTCCCCCCCCATCCTTCTGTCTTGTGACCTGCTTTGTATGTGAATTTATTTGTGATGCTTTTGTACTCTTGTGGCCTCTAATCTCTTTAATTATCGTGTCCATGTCTCGTTCTGCTTTTGTATCCACTGCCCAATGCCAAACCAAGGGCCTTACCGTTAGCAGGTACTCAATAAGTATGTATTAAATTGAGGAAGAGTTTGGCAAATCCAGTTAGAGGAAATTATTGTTCTACACCTGCAACCTAATTACAGTAAATTTCCTGTAGTTTTCCTTCAAATCAGTGGAGGTTTTTATTCTGTTTGTTTTGGTTTCATTTGGTTTATTTTTTTTTTTACAACCTTTATAAGATTTTGGACAACTAATTTTTCCTACCCAGTTTATACATATGAAAAGTCATTTTTAAAGAAAAAGATCACCTTAACTATAAAATGTGATAGTTGCTTTAAAATTAGTGCAATTTTTAAATTCTTTCTTTTCATCCTTTTATTACTAATAAACTTTGTTTTAGAGCAATTATAGATTTAGAGAAAATTGAGGAAATATAACTGTGTGTTCCCTTTTAAATAGACCCACCACTCTCTCCCCAAATGCAGTTTCTTCTGTTCTTAGCATCTTTTGTTAGTATGGAACATAAGTTATAGCATCTTTTGTTAGTATGGAACATAAGTTATAAGTAATGAGCCAGTACTGATATATTATCAATACTAACTCCAGGCAATAGCTCATTAAGATTTTCTTAATTTTTACCTTAATGTAATTTTTCTTTTCCAGGATATCACAACACATTTAGTTGTCATATCTTCTTAAAGTCCTCATGGCTGTGACAATTTCTCAGATTTCCCTTGTTCCAATAAGCTTGGCAGTTTGGAGAACTAGGATGAGTTGTGTTGAAGCTGGCTCTCCACTGAGATTTCTAAGGTTGTTTAGGTCAATGTCTGTCTCCCCCCAACTCCACCTCTCTTCTTTAGCTGTTCATTTGTAATATGGTTAGATTCTCTTCTCAGAGTTAATATTCTTTCCTGAGATCCTCCAAACTTGTCACTGAGTTTTTTTAAATTTATATACATTGAAGTTTACTCTGTATTCCATGGAATATTTAAACAGATTTTTATTCTCCTGTAACAATCACTTAATTATAAAAATCATTTTTGCACATCATAGTGAACCCAATCCCAAGTTATACATTTGTAAGTTATAAAATTCCAAGACTTAACATTGGTTATTCATGATATTTTAATATGCTAATAATTATTCTATCACAAATCATCAACTTGTAGAAGAGCTTGAATGAAATATCCAGTAATGGGCTTGCCGGCGGCTGCAGGGAGCTCCTTGGATTTGGACAGGTATGGTGTGCGGCCACCATGGCCAGTGGAACTTGCCTAAGAGTGCAGGTGAGGCCAGAGCTGATCAGTGCACCTAAAACTCTCGCGGGAGAGGCGGGGCTTGCCAGCGGCTGCAAGAAGCTGCTTGGATTTAGACAGGTACAGCACACGGCCGCTTCCCCGGACTTGGAGCCCCACAGAGGGGGCGGGAAGTGCCATGGCAAGTAGAATTTGCTTAAGAGTGCAGGTGAGGCATGCAGCTGATCCGCACACCTAGAAGTCTCACGGGAGAGGCAGGGCTTGCGGGCGGCTGCAGGAAGCTGCTTGGATTTGGATAGGTACTGCACAGGGCTCCTTCCTGGGACTTGGAGCCCCGCAGAGAGGGCAGGGGCCACTGCGGCCAGTGGAATTTGCTTAAGAGCGCAGGTGAGGCGCGCGGCTAGAAGTCTCACGGGAGAGGTGGGGCTTGCCAGGGGCTGCAGAAAGCTGCTTGGATTTAGACAGGTATGGTGCGCGGCCGCTTCCCCGGACTTGGAGCCCCGCAGAGGGGGCGGGAAGCGCCGTAGCCAGAGGAACTTGCTTAAAAGCGCAGGTGAGGTGCGCAGCTGATCCACACACCTAGAAGTCTCACAGAAGAGGTGGGGCTTGCGGGAGGATGCAGGGAGCTGCTTGGATTTAGACAGGTATGGTGTGCAGCTGCTTCCCCGGACTTGGAGCCCCGCAGAGGGGGCGGGAAGTGCCACGGCCAGAGGAACTTGCTTAAGAGCACAGGTGAGGTGTGCAGCTGATCCACACACCTAGAAGTCTCGTGGGAGAGGCAGAGCTTGGCGGTGGCTGCAGGGAGCTGCTTGGATTTGGATAGGTGTGGTGCGCGACCGCCACAGCCAGTGGATCTTGCTTAAGAGCGCAGGTGAGGTGTGCAACTGATCTGCGCACCTAGAAGTCTCGCAGGAGAGGCAAGTCTTGCTGGCAGCTGCAGGAAGCTGCTTGGATTTAGACAGGTGTGGTACGCGGTCGCCGTGGCCAGTGAAATTTGCTTAAGAGCGCAGGTGAGGCACGCAGCTAAAAGTCTCACGGGAGAGGTGGGGCTTGCCAGCGGCTGCAGGAAGCTCCTTGGATTTAGACAGGTACGGCGTGCGGCCGCTTCCTCGGACTTGGAGCCCCGCAGAGGGGGCAGGAAGCGCCCTGGCCAGAGGAACTTGCTTAAGAGCGCAGGTGAGGTGCGCAGCTGATCCGCACACCTAGAAGTCTTGCGGGAGAGGTGGGGCTTGCAGGCAGCTGCAGGAAGCTGCTTGGATTTGGATAGGTACTGCGTGCGGCTGCTTCTGGGGACTTGGAGCCCCACAAAGTGGGTAGGGAGCACCGTGGCCAGTGGAATTTGCTGAAGAGCGCAGGTGAGGTGTGCAGCTGATCCATGCACCTAGAAGTCTTGCGGGAGAGGTGGGGTTTGCCTGTCACTGCATGACGCTGCTTGGATTTGGACAGGTATGGCACACGGCTGCTTCCTGGGACTTGACACCCCACAGAGGTGGCATGGAGTGCCAGTGGCCAGAGAAAACTGCTTAAGAGCCACAGGTGGGGCTCACAGCTGCTCCTCGTGCCTTGGAACCCAGTGGAAGAGGTGGTGAGTGCCGGAAGCCAGAAGGAGCTGCACAGGAGCAGACCAGAAGGGTGGACAGGAGTCCTGAGCACCAGGAGACCTTGAGGCATTTCCAGGGCCTGGATAACGAAGGAAAGAGCCCTGCGGGAGTAGAACGACGGGGCTTGAGTTCATATCTCCATGCCCCTTGCCTCAGGAGTCAACGCAGAGGCTGGGCTCTCCCAGCACCCGACAGAGCCCTCCTGGGGAGAACCACATTGAGGAAGCAAGTGATAGATAACCAGAAACCACCCAAGACAGCAGAATCATGAGGAAACATGGAAATAAATCTCCTTCAAAAAATATTGACACTCCAGAAGAGCATACCAGGAATTCCGAAAATACAGAAGCTAAAGATGAAAGTGGCACAAATGAAAGTAAATTCTGGGCCCAGAAATACAACGAGTTAAAGCAGAAATTAAAGCAGGAAATAAAACAGGAAATAAAGCAAGAAATGATACAGGACATGAGAACCTTAGAACAAGAGCTACGCCAAGACCTAGCTAAGCTAAAAGCAAGGTATGAGAAGCTAGTAGAGGAGATCAAAGAAGAAATGAACTGGAGGAGAGTGAGGGCAATGCAAGAAGTGGGAGAAGAACACAATAGAGACATGAGAAAAATAAATGCAGAATTACAGGATGCAAAACACACACAGGTCACAATAAGCAATGATATCGAACAATTTCAAAATAGATTATCAGATTTAGAAGACAAATGGCAGAGCAGGAACAGAAAGACCATAAAGAACGCAAAGCAAAAAAAGAAGAAGGTGTATCATTACAACGTCTGATAGATAATTCAAAGAGAATCTGAGAATTATGGGAGTCCAAGAGAAGACTGAAGATGAAACAAAAGGATTAAAGGTCATATTTAAGGAAATAATGGAAGAAAATTTCCCATACTTAAGAGTAATGAACATTGATCTTCTGCAGCATATAGAACACCAAACAATGTGGATCAGAAAAGAACTTCATCACGACACATCATAATTAAAGCACTAGAAGCCCAACACAAAGAGAGAATACTGAAAGCGGTAAGAGAAAAGGTGAAGGTGACCTATAATGGTAAGCCCATCAGGATAAATGCAGATTTCTCAACCCAGACGCTAAAAGCCAGGAGATCATGGAGCAATATCATTCAAACACTAAAAGAACACAAATTCCAACCAAGACTACTATATCCAGCAAAACTATCTTTTAAACTAGATGGAGAAATTATAATTCTACATGATATAGAAAGCTTAAAAAAACTTGCAGCCACTAAGCATCACTGCAGAGAATTTTGAAAGGAGACTTGGACTGTGAAAGAGAAAGCAACAACACAAGACTCTCCAGAGAAATAAAGACAAAAGCTGGAGGAGAATGAGCTGAGAAAAAGTAAAGCCAGTGAACAACATGGAAAAACTGCAACTATGGCAGGACACACCAAACATACCTCAATAATTACTCTGAATGTGAATGGCCTCAGCTCACCCATCAAAAGACACAGACTGGCTGACTGGATCAAAAAACAGAAACCCAGAATTTGCTGCATACAAGAGACAAACTTCACCCACAAGGAAACTCATAGACTGAAAAATAAAAGGTTGGCATTCAATATTTCATGCAACAGGTCCCAAAAAACAAGCAGGGGTAGCTATATTAATCTCAGACTCATCAGACTTCAAAAGAAAACAGATGAAGAGAGACAAAGATGGACACTGCATACTGGTGAAAGGAACATTAAAACAGGAGGAAATCACAATTATCAAATATATGCCCCCAACCCTAAAGCACCCAATTATGTAAACCAAAAACTACTAGATCTGAAAGGACACATAGGCCCCAACACAATTATAGTAGGGGACTTTAATACCCCACTGTCACAAATAGATGGACCAACCAGACAAAAAACCAACAAAGATATACAACGGTTGAAAGACACTATAGAAAACTTGGACATAACAGACCTTTACAGAGTTTTCCATCCAACATCAATTGACTATATTCTTCTCAGCAGCACATGGAACATTTTCTAAAATAGATCACGTCCTAGGACATAAGTCATCCTTAAACAAATACAAAGGGATAGAAATAATACCCCATACTCTCAGACCATAATGGAATAAGACTGGAGCTCAACAGCAATAGAAACAGAAGAAAATACACAAACACATGGAGACTTAACAACTTACTACTGACCAAACAATGGGTTACAGAAGAAATCAGAGAAGAAATCAAACACTTCATAGAATTAAATGATGATGGAAGTACATCATATCAAAATCTGTGGAATACAATGAAAGCAGTCCTGAGAGGAAAATTCATAGCCATAAATGCACACATCAAAAGAACAGAACAATCACAAATAAATTCGCTAATGATGCACCTTACAGCACTAGAGAAACAAGAACAACTTAAGCCAAAAGGCAGTAGAAGAGATTATAAAGATCAGATCTGAAATAAATGAGATTGAAATTAAAAAGACAATAAAAAAGATTAATCAGTCAAAAAGCTGGTTCTTTGAAAGAATTAACAAAATTGACAAACCTTGCTAATCTCATCAAGAAAAGGAAAGAAAAGGCACAGATTAATGCACTTAGAAATGAAAAGGGTGAAATTACAACAGATCCTGCAGAAATTCAGAATATTATAAGAAATTACTTTGAACACCTATATTCCAACAAATTTGAGAACTGGGAATAAATTGACAACTTCCTAGATGCATATAAAATACCAAAATTAAATGAGGAAGATATAAAAATCTTGAATAACCCCATCACGCACACAGAAATTGAAGCAGTAATAAAAGCTCTACCTACAAATAAAAGTCCAGGCCCAGATGGACTCACAGCAGAATTTTTTCAGTACTTTAGGGAAGAACTAACACCAATCCTCCTCAAACTATTCCA